>VWZG01004485.1:476802-599848 GCA_013396735.1 Grallaria varia | reverse complement strand
TTTTTTTTTTTTTTCATATAACTATTTCAAGGCTTTCTGTCTTAATCACTGCTGTTTTTCCTCAAGCCACATGACTGCAAAACCAGTTTTACATTGCTATTCCTAACAGATAAGCAAAAATAACTTTAGCCTGTAACATGATTACAGACTGAAATGAAGAGAAGGGAACATCAATTTTAAGTTAATAAAATTATGATCATATTCATGGCATTAACTGTCTATTTAATTTGTTTTTAATAACAGGAATAGGAGAAGTAAATCAGAGTGTAAAACAGGCATCTCAAATGCAAACACAGCAAATAGAAGATGGAAGATATGTGATATGAAACATGACAATTTAGAAGTGTAGGTATTATACGCTGATATTTGCTGATGACCCCCTATATGGGTTATTTCCTGACAATCATTACTACAACAGCTGCCTTAATTATCTCTTTTATGGCCTGTACATCATCTTATCCCTTTTAACCATGCTTTAAAATTAGTAAGACACATTTTTGCATTACACACTTTCACAATTAAAACACACTGGACATATAGGTAACTTTTTATTAAAAAATATTTATCTTAAAGAAGCAAGTCAGAATGGTCAGCCCACCAAGATTGGAGTTATAACCTTTTATCCGTCTGTGATGATATCAATTTTTAGGTTCATTCTGTGAAAATGTATTCACTGACAGAAAATCATCAGTAGTGACTCCTTTTACTTCTAGTATACTAGTAAAAATGAATTATTGTTATTTAAGCTCCAACAATGCAATTAACTACTCCTTATGATACAGCTTTTTCTCAGTAAACAGAAAAACTGTTTTTTCTAAAACAAACCAGCAGTGATACCAAAAGAAAACAGACCTGTCTTGATCATAGTTTGAGTAATGTCCAAAATCCTTCCACCTCATATGAAAGTCCACTAAAACTATCATTTGCTACTGACAAAAAGAAACATTTTCCTTAGCAAACAGCTAACAGCACTGTAATTTCCAAAGGAATATGCTTCTATGCTATACTGTCCTACTTTCTTCTGAACAACAACTTCTTAAGTTTTAGATTTGCTTTTCTGATATTTTCTTGATTTTCTTCTGAAACCAGTTCTTATCATTCTTTTGATCTGAAAAAGATTTGTTTAACAACACTCAGCTACTCTAAGGAGAAAACAGATGATTTACCAAATACTGCTGAGTCAAATGAAACCATTATTAACGTGGGGACAATGATAAAAAAATACACACTAACTACTAATAAAATAGATTAACACTTATAGGTAGACTTCAGCGGTGGGCACAAAGCTGCTGATTACAAAAATTGTACTTCAGACTGTCTACTGACTTGCCGTGACTCCATCTCTTCAGAACTCATTCATGAACTCTGCAACCCAGGCATTCAATTGTATATATTTGGGTTTTTTCTGAGGAACACTTACTTAAACTGAGCTACTGCAAAATTTCTTTGACACCTTCCTGGCTCATCTGCTAGAACCTAAGTACTCTGGATTTCAGAGCTCTCAGACTTTTCATTTAACTACTGATCAACCTCCCTATAGACACATCTTACTGGATTTTGTGGCAAAGGAGTTGAAAAACTTTTCCCTTCATTGCTACAATCACATATTTGATGTTTTCCAGATGCACATGCTATGGAGATTTTGCCAAAACAAAGGTGATTCTTTCCCATTATCCCAACAACATACTAGTAGCTTTGTAAGAATTTACCAGGTTTACACTGTTTTTCTAGAAGACAATGGTGTTTTTCCCCTTTCAGTGCTCTGACTGCTGGTCTGATGTGTCATCTCGTGCCCGGTCTGGGGGTAGTTTACTATAATTTCAGTCTTTGCTTCCTACTTCTATACTTTTTTTCACTGGTAATTTTCTTCCTTTGTAAGTACTCTAAATATCTAATGGAATGAAAACTTCCAGTTTTCTTTCTACAGAGGTTCTTAATTTCTTTCAAATAAATTTAACTACAGAATCTTCTGACTTGGTTTTGGGTCCAAAGTCAGAATTTTCAAAGCCTCACCTCCAGTTCTAGAGCTGCCAATTCCTGTTGCAAATATACCAATTTTGTGTGAAACTCAGAATACAAAGTGCTGCATATTTGGTTTTAGCGGAAGCTTGCAGTTCTGGAAAGTGTATTGCCAGTGGTACAAGCAGTTTTAGAGTTCAGCAGCAATAGTTTCATTCCACCAACTCCGAGTAAAGAGAACTGTAACCCACTACGCTTCTGCTTCTTTGTTGTGTAAATAGCACAATTTCAACTCGAGGAATCTGCTGTAGAAAGTTGTAACAAAGCTGCATTCTCTTTTTGTGGGGACAAAAATCTAATACAAGGAGCAGTGTAATTCCATGTGGTTTTAGTCCCTTGTTAACAATTTAATGAAGACTGTAGCTCTATATCTGTTTATGTCTGTTTGCTTAAAGACCAATATTTCATTTTCCCAGTACAGGACCAGAGCAGATCATCAATAAACCTGGAAATTTTTCTTTCTGCACCAACACAAGAGGTCTGGGGACAAGCTAGGACACAGGTCCAAGACAACAGCGTCCATGTCAGGCATGGCTGTGATGGAGAGAATGAGAAACCAGCACTCCCATGGCATTACTGGGGCATGGGCTGATAGCACTGGGCTGAGCTGAAACAGAATTGTGGGGGGTGGGGTAGCCTTGAGGGGCTGGTCAGAAAGGGCTTTTGGTGCACTTAGAGCCCTGACACTGAATTTTTGTTGTTTTTCACTTCATATGTGAGCTCTGTATTATGATTCTCTGCATACAATATAGAAATGATCCTGTACCTCACAAGGATACAAAAGTTTCACACATGTTGATCTTGTTTTAGGTAAAATCAGATTGCTAACTTCAGTGGGATTATTAAAGCAAGCACCTGCTAACCGGTAGTAAATAGTTAGCAACCATTTGACCACAGCATTTCATTTCTTGCAAGCCAATTTAACTCTTTTTCTTTCCAGGAATATAGTAAAGAAAGGTGATATTCCTGATGAAGTGTCATTCTAGTGATGACAGTTTGGATTCAGGGGTCTCCACTGACCAAGGTTTCAAACTAGGTTTCACATTATGTATTTAAAGGCACAGTTCAATCAGTTAATCCTAACTCTGCCAGTTACAGAATAAATGTAATAATTTTTAGATTAATCATACTACTTTGCTTTTACCAGATATTTCCAATGACCTTTTGGTTCACTAAAGCTGCGTGTAAGTACAGCAAGATAAATCCTTGTCATTCAGGGCAGCCTAATCCTACCAGATGCTGACCATAAGAGACTCCTAAACAAATAAGAACTGGTCAGACCAGATGGATTACACAATCAGATATTTTACTAAGATTTCCTGCTGCCCAAAGTATATTGTGTACTTTAAAATGCTGCACTGTAGGAGTTTCAGTACAGAGATATAAATATAGTGCACAACACAAATGCTTGAATGATAAGAAAAAAATACTTCCTCACTACATGGACAAAATGTAAATTGTGAGTAATTGCAAAAGACAGATTACATTTTCTGGGATTAGTAAAGATAGAGATCTCACCATATACGATGCATTACAAGCAAACATAATTATCCCTATTTTCATTCCAATGAAACAAACACATTACTCATGTTTAGAGGCTTAAAAGCATTGAGTGAAACTTACTTTCTAAAACACTCTATCTGGATAAAACAAATTAGAGAGTTACACACACATTGTTTGCGACTACAAAAATGAGATAGTGGTAGAACCTTATTTGAAGCAGAGAGGCAACGTAAAAACAAAAGATGAAGCACAAAGAAACCAAGAGGAAACAGTAAAATACTACTTTAGCTATTAGGAAAGTGTCCTCTAAATTCCCTCCAAATTAAGGTAAGAAAATTTCTTTCTCATGTTTTTTGATCACAGTGCCTGAACATAATCAGGAACTCTGATGTTAAGCCTACCAGTTGTGTATAAAAATAATTGATAGGAATGTAGGGTCTTTGTGGTAGGGAGATGTTAATTAGAGGGCTTTAAGGTGACTTACAAACAGTTCAAGTTAGAAGGTGATTTATCAGCAACAAAAGATAAAATCAATTCATCTTATTAAGAGGTGGATCACTTGCTATCAGGTACTTGAAGACACCAGCATATCACAATGAAACCAAAATTTATCTAGAAAAAAATCCCAGGGATCTGCACTATGACAAAATATGAATAGATTAAGTTCCACTTAATCTACAAGCATGTTAAGAACATGCACAATAGATTCAGCAGGACTTTGAGCAGTCTTAAAAAAACAACTCTCTTCAATAGGATTGGACGCTAAGACAAGTTGACACACAACTCAGCAGTACAACAGAGAGGGAAAAGGCATGGTACATTTCTTGCAGGGAAAAAAGTGCGTAACAATTGCCAAGCCAAAAAGGATCCCAAAGATAGCAGGCAAGGATTAAAAGTTAATGGTATATGCTATAAGAAATCACGTCTGTTCCCACGAGATATTAAGGAGCACTGATGAACAAAACTGAAAAAGAAAATATAAACAAAAGATACTTCTGCTTCTCTAAGTGTGAAATGCCACCTACAAAACTGAGTGCAGTGTGGTTTCTGATGGTTTCCAGGTAAATCAGACTACCACTCTTATACAAGTTTATCAGACTTGAATCTTAAGAGATAGCAAAACAAAAGCAAAGGGTCTAGAGGCTGTAATACTATACAAGAGTAATCTGCATGCCAGGTACTATGAACGTAAATTGGGGTTGGGCAGATAGAGAATAGATTATTTAATAATTCAGAAACCAATGCCAGAAGTGCAAGTAAATAAGCAAGAATTTAGAACTGCTTGTTTATTAAAGCAAGGGAATGCAAAAGGACTACAGAAAGTTGGTGCAAGCACTTAAATGACTAGGGGTGTCGAAATGCTCAATATTTTATCTTGGAGGGAATGTGGAGGTGAACAAGTAAAGGCACTCTATATTATTATGTGTGGAGTGTAATCAGAACAGAGAAAGCAAAATATAGAATATACCTGCATCTTTTTCTGAGAAATAAAATTTCACAGCATTTAGAGTACGTTTTTAGAGAAACCAAATACTTAGAGAGATGAAAAAAAAATTAAAACTATGTAGAATACCTAGTAAAGCTGCTTTACATTGATGAATTTGGTCTAGAACAGGAAATAAGATGGAAAGCCTCATGGTAGCATGGAAAAAAAGAATAAATCACAGCCTAGAAAAAGATAATTACTTTCTTTTGAAGCACACACTATTACACGATCCTCAAAACCACTTCTGTAGTAGTCTTCATGCAGCAAACACAGTGAACTGAACCAAAAATCAGGGTCTCAACATCTGATTACATTATTAGAGGTGTACAATGTATAGTAGTCAATAACTCTTATATACATACACATTTTAAATGCATTTATTACACTCAGGACTCACCATTTACTAAAACAATTCTGAGCAGAATTCATTGAGAGGGATAATTCAAACATGAATTATAATGAAATATTGCTTCAGAAAATGTTAATAGTGTGAAAACAGATATTATTTATAATTACAAAAGGAAGTGCCTTTATGTAAAATCCTCCTCGATTAGGCAGTATGAAAGCAACAGTAAATTTATACATTTAAAGTCTCTTCATCCCCGATGGATGAAGTATTTTTTATTCCAACACTAACTAGGAAGGGTGCTACATGGAGATTGGCAAAGCTAATGGGCATTTCTAAGGAACGTGTCATCTCATCCATAAATAGATGTCTAAAACAGTTGAGATGAATTGCACCCTGGAAGATCCTCTCTCCTTTCTCAGATGACTCTCAGATACAGATAGCTGAACTGTAGCTGAATTCAGGGTCACAGAATCTAGCCCAGTCTCAAACTGGTGTTCCACTGGCATCGACTGAAACTTAGAAGCCCCAAAGATCCCTTATCTTCATAAAAGGTTCTCGGGGTGAGGTCAGAGGAGCGAGCTGCCTTCCTGCACCCATTTTCAATTTGGCCACCCAACGGCTGAGGGAGAACACGCAGATTCTTCTACCTCTTGGCTGGTAGAGGAGATTTGTACAAACCCAGGGTTCTGTGAAAAATGTGGAAGTCTTTATGCATCTTGGATTTTTTCTTTCAGAAAATCTGGGCCAAGTTTGAAGTTTTACCATGCACTCAGTTGCTGTACCAGAGGTATAGCTGTTTACTAAGGGTTTAATTGCATCAGACTCAGGGGACTATGTCAACATTTACAAAACCTCTGTATCCAGGAGTAAGTGTTGATAACAACTGAAAACTATGAATACAAGCCTCAATGGGAAACTGAAAAAGAAAGAAACATTTACCTAATACAAAAATTGGATGACATTTTGATGAAAGGGAGATTATAGAACCTGTGAGAATACTGATGGTAAGAAATTATGACATTATTTCAGAAATCCTCCAAAATGACAACCCACATTCCTCAGACTTCCTGAATGTGGAAAGGTCAGCAATATCAAAGTTAGGTTTAATTCTGTTGTATGCCTAAACTATGGGAATACTTGCCCTCATTGTAACACACTGGCGTATTTGGGCTTTAGGCTTTTTAGGCGTGGAGGGATAGGTTTGCTTAAAATTTGAGAATAGTTTAATAAGGCTTTGTATTAACTTACTTTCCACATGGCAATGCAGTGTTCCAAACAGTTTTGGTGAGATCCACTTTGTAAAAAAACCCCTGTGGTTAAAACATTGTAAGTCTCTTATTTCTTTTAGGTGAAAAACAGAAAAAAGACACCATTTCAGGGTCCAAGCTCATCACATTATAATGTTGCACCAAAGGATAATGCTGTTATAAATAGACAAGAGAATTTTATCATATGAACCATTCTTCAGCCCCATGTTCCTTCCTTCTGGAAAAATACAGGAGAAGTTACCCTCTGCCTCTTCTGAGTCAATAGGTTCTGCTACATTAGAGAACTAAATTGGATGCTAGCTGAAGTGGTATTACTGGGCAGAGAAAAGTAATAATGAGATTTTAAAAATAAATATTCCTCTTTCTCTCCATTATGTATCATTTACATTCAAAGAAATTTTTTCACTTACACTTGTCTATTAAAATTGAGCCGTCCTTTTCTGTTTTCTTAGGACTGGAATTCTGTAGTGCATTGTACTAAGGACTGCAACTTTAATCCATTTGGAAACTAAAGTTAGAAGAAACTAAACTGAAGACATATGAAATAAAGTGGCAATGCATTTCTTAGTGCTATGTATTGAAACTTCATACTAATGTATAATTTTCAAAAATAATTTTTTCAAGTCTTTAAAGTGGGAATAATTATTGACTGATTAATTTTCTTCTGTCTCAGATGCTCACTAATACCATCCCTGTGATCACTAGGATTATTATATGAGGAAACAACATGTTTACAAACCCAATGCCCACCTTCTGCACACACAAGCACAGCTGACCCGATCATTCTGTCATAATTCTTCAGCATCAGCTGTCTGTGCAGTCAACATATTTGCTTTATTCATTTTTATAATGCAGAAAACCAAAAGAGTTTCACCAACATTTCTAAAGTTCAATTTTTCAAATTTTTTTTTAATCCTCTCTCTTTGTGTGACACAGCAAAACATCAGCAGTTCAGACTTTCCAAAGCAGGATTGTCAATCTGGCTATAGTAGTTGGCATCAAGAGTCATCCATTTGTACTGGAGGAACTACAGAATTATGAAACCTTGAACAATTGAGATACTGTCAGTGTTACAGGAAACTCTCTTTTCTTCCTGTTTTCAAATCCACACTCCAGAAGGTTGAAATTCACAGTCTTAGTAGTGGCAGTCTTCATAATGGAAAGAACATCCTTCCCTTTGAATCTCCTCAAAGGACTCCATTTTCAAATAACATACATACTATATCACAGGATACATAACCTAGGATATTTGGGGGAAAAGATCATCCCCAGATACCAATCATGCTTTTATTTACAGAAAGGATTTCTGTGTATTCCATCTGTAAATTCCAATTTGTGCCCAAGTCTGTTAACCTTATGTGTTGCTACATTCAGATCTACGTATCTTACATAACTTTTACAGTGAGCTATACAATTTCTGCTAAGAGTGCTTGACAAGCTCAATTTTACTGTCATTTGATGCTGCAACAAGGTTCAAATGGCCAGAGACAATTAGTATTTTTCTATTTGGGAAATTCATTATTCAGTGCAGTAACCTCTGACTAAGTGTCACTTCAGTGTATAATGTCAAGAGTGTTCACAGAGCCTCCTATGGTATCCACTCAATTAAGACTGTTTCCTATGTCTTTTGAACACCTCCTGTAGTGAGTGCTTAATGCTATAATTAGAACTTTTGTAGGATGCAGCTGGTCCAGCCTCTAGCTGCAAGAAAAATAAATCCCCTAAAAAGTATTTTCATCAGTTATGGAACAGACGATTCTGAGATAGAAAGCTTTAAGAATAAATCCTTGATGTCTTGACTCTACTCAAACAAGCATACACATGATGGAATATGCTGTCTCACTGGAAACTACTACACTTGCTTGAATATAGTCTTAGCTAGAACTATGGACTTGGTAAGAAATTGGAGGCACTCAACAGATGACCCTCTCAAACAGATTCTACTGGCTAAAGATGAAGTTTAAATTCAGGACAGCACAAGAATAAGTAGAAAAGCAATACATATCAACAATTAATTTTAATAAAGAAATAGAACAAGACAACAGATGTTCAAGCAGTTTCAACAGTTCCAAACCCTTCTGTTTCTTAAAGCAGTGCATTCATATGTTAAGATTTTCTATGCCAAGGCTTGTTCAATAAAGGGTTTTTAATCACCTCTTTGAGGAAGGGACATTGACCTTAACAACACTGTAGCACTGATTTCTGTAGATACTATACATGTAGGAGGAAGTAGCAGTCTTGTGTGAGCTGTATGGTGGCTTTGCACCCAGCCCTTAATTACTGTAGGAAATCTCACTTGAGTCTACCCATCAGGGAATGCTTCCCGAAGAAATGTCTTTATTTTACCGTTCTGTTTCCAAACAAACAAACAAAAAAGAAAGAAAAAATGAAAGGCAATCCTAGAGAATGTCAAAAACACAAATGAAGCGGAACATGTGCAAAATTAATGGTATCTAACATTTAGTTAGCATGATAATGCCACCTATGGTCTCAGGAAAAAGGATAAAACTAAAGCTGGCAAACTTAAAACTAATAAAAGACTAGGCATACAATTTTAACTACTTAAACATATTTTGAAAAGTGCCATGCACTTGACACAAAACCAAATTGTGATTTATGGGAAGTACACAAAGTTGTCACCGTTGCCCATTTCTTATATGCAGCAGTAAACTGAAGTTCAAGGCTGCATAAGGGCGTGTGAGAGAATGTTGCTGAAAGGGTGCAACAGAAAAAATAATTTAGGTTTAAATGGCACTCTCTGGCATAAGAGGAGCTACAGTAGTTGATATCACCTGAGGTGAACAAAGTTAAAGACAAAATATTATTTTTGCTTCTAATTTCTCTTTCTCTCTCCCTGCCACTTCCCCCTAGAAACTGATAATGGGACTATCATCTATAACAACACTGATTTTCTCAAATTCATCATGAGAGACATGACCATCCTCTGCTAAAGTCTTTGGAGAGTAACTACTTCTGTTAAAAAACACCAAGCAACTTAAAAATGCATAGAAGCCATAATCACATTCTTCTTTGGAAAGTAGGAATTAAGATAAGCGAGCTAGTTAATAGCTCAGTTAACCCGTTCCAGACAATTTAATCAAGTTAATATATAATGTGTTAACCTTAAATTAAATCCACTTTTTAATCTAAGTTAAATTCAGGTAAAGCAAGCTAAAGTAGTGTCACCATTAGAGCATTTGCATCCTATTTTCTAGGACTACTAGATAATTAAACTTAATTTTGGAATTTGGGGATTATCCCTTGGTTCCAAGGTTAAAGAAAATACAGAAACTATAGTAATATCTTTTTTAATATTGAAGAAAACCTTGCAGCAACATTTCCTGCAATGGTCTATGACTGTTATTTCACACTTTATTTACTTCAGAATCCTCAGAAGGATGCCATATGGTGGTGATAATCTACTGTACTTGAGCGTCTCAGTTTGATTCACATACTTCCTCCACTGAGATTTCAGTTGTTGGCTGAAGCTGTACTGCAGTTACCTGTGAAAAGTCCTTCTAGAATAGAGATTTTCCCCTGGCTCTTGTACATATATTTTTGAACCCTTTAATGCCTTTGTTAATTGCTCTTGCTCCTTCTCTTCTCCTTTGACAGACTTCAATGTTGTGAGATTTCTTCCTTCTAGTGTCTTTTCCCAAAACTTCTTAAATCACAATAATAATTCTTGGAATATCTCATCTCAAGACCATTATAAATAAATTCTGCATAGTATTTTATGTTATTCTCAACAGAATTCTGAATAAGCATTGTGCTGCATCTTGGCATATTGTTTTAAGCAGCCTTGTGGGGCTTGCACTCATTCTTACAGCAATGTAGTTAAAAAAAACATGGTGGCATTTTTCATTTCATTGGCTTCACATTCTCTTTTCCTGCAGACAAATCCTCCAAGACCACACTAACACAAGCTATTTGGTTTAAGAAAGTAAAGCCAATTTTATCCATGACTGGAAAATCAAACAAAAAATATGAGCAGTTTATCAGCACGGTCTGAGAGGAAGCCCGCAATTCACTATGGAAACCAGAAGACAAAATCTTCTAGGTTACCTGAGAATCTCTTGAAGTGTTTGATACTACAAATTAAGGAAACAGTTTCAACCTGTGTCTTTGGGCAACTTGTTGGCCGCTTCAGGTGGTAAAAATGGTGTCTATTTGTTATGGACTGGTGGTCATCTCCTTGACCATGTGCACTAGTACTTTTTACTGTTGCTGCCCTTTTCACTTTAACCTTATGGATTATGTCTCAAACTCACAGAACACCTGGAATGAGACTTTATCCTTCTATATCCCCACAAGAACTAATAAAAATCTAGTATGAAAAAAATTTCAGTACCTTCAAAAGCATATGTAATGCTTTATTTTATCCCTCTTAGGAAGCAGAGAATACACATAGCGTCATTAAGGGATACGCATTTGACTTCACTGGAACTGAACAATCTCCTTAAAAATAACTTCTATCTATTTCTGAGTTTTAAATAAATTCCATGCTGTTTGTCACATGTTTTCAATTGGTGTGAAGGATAATGCCCACTTAGCATTAAAAAAAATCCCCCAAACTGTAACATTAATAGTCTGTAACATTAATCTCCCTCCTTTAGACCAGAAGGAGACCTAAAAGCACAGGGAGTAATCCTAGTAGTCCACAGAAGTAAATTCTGGCAAGAAAAAGCTGTACCAGACTGGGAGTTAAAAGAAAGCCATTAATTTTTCTTAAGTTATGTTCTCTTTTTTTACAGAACATTTCTGTTAAAGCTCTGAAGGTATATTTTAATTTAAATGTATGGATCCTGCCACCTGAATAATTCTTTAAAATGTCACCGATTTATTAATTTTAATGCTCCGAAAATGTGGCAGATATCTAGAAATACAGGTGTTATTAGAGCATTCAGAAAACTGACCATTCATTACTAGTTTGTGTGAATAAACATTTAAATATCAACCCACTGACACAGAACCAGATTCTCCTTCACATTTTATGACCACATCAAAGGGAAATACAAAAGTAACCACTGACATTTGGGGCTAAGAATGTATATTAGAGAAAGAAGGAGGGGAATCTTAAGTAATGACCCTAAAGTAAAGGAGAAATGAAGAAAGTGAGAATATCTTATAGTGCAGTGCATCTCTTAGTTTCCAATAATTTCTCCAAACTGCTACACAGTAGAGCTTAATAGATTAATTTTCAGCTTTACAAGGGGAAGTGACATGCAAGTGTCTTCATCTGATGTCACGGTGCGAAAAGAACCTAGAGGAATCAAATGAGGCCTCTTTTCAAGGCCATTTATCCTTGTGGGAAACAAGCATATACAGAACAGAATAACTTGCCCCAAAGAAGCTATGCTGTATTCAGGTGGTACTTAGATTCACGTAAAGGGTGGAGTCCTTATTATGAACATCTGTTTCCAAAATGCTCTCTCCATAGCACAGGTTTGCTCTCAAAAGCAGTGACTTTCTCATTCATTGTTAAAATGTCACCTTCACATTGAAGGGACACATAGCGTGTCTTTTTTTTTAAATATCTACTATGGGCAGCTTCCTTTCATCACAGAAAAAGGTCAGCAAGTTTGTAACACTTGTCTGTTTGTAAAATAAAAATCTGTAACATTTTCAAGTTTGACAACTTTTTTTAAGCACTTCACCATAAGAAAATCAGTGAACTGTTATGGGATACAAAATATTTTCATGGTCATTCCCCACCTCCTTACAGAATACAGGAAATATACTAATATTTAAAGGTATTTTTATATATAAAATTAACCACATTGATAGCACCCTGTATGCACTTTTGGACAAAGCTTCTTTGCTTCAAGAAAGAAGCAAAGGAATATGAAAGATACAGCAAAGGAATTTCATGTGAGATGCTAGCTCTGCAACTCCCCGAAATACATTTTTTGTCCCAGCTGCTCCATTAGTGGTTACACTTACACAATTTTTCCATAAAATATTGCTCTCACTAAAGAAGTCATTTACTGACAAGAATGTATCTTCTGCAGTGCATTTTTCCTTCAATAGCTTACAAAGAAGTACTTCTTCATCTGTTTAATCATTGAAACAGAATCTAGCAAATACCTGAGACACATTAGAAACATCCGTACTTTCACCCAGCTGCACCAAACCTCCTACACTACATGCTTTGTTTAAATATCTGTTCCTTCAACTCTTGAGCAACTCTTCAGTGTGTCTTTCAACAGCATTTGCTGACAAAGGAATGGACTTTGTCGTTGTATTGTTTTCTGTGTATCATTTCAGCTATTTTCACTGCAGTGAGAAGAACAGGTGTTGCCCCAATAATACTGGTCTTTTTTATCTTTTCCTATTAAGAAAGATGAGAATTTGCTTTTAAACATTTATCATTATGTTTAGCTATGTAAAGTATTGAACAGAGTATCACATGACTTTAAATGTCACTTTGAGGCTTGTTTTCATGTTCAGGATGCTTAACTTTTCTTTCTAATCGCAATGGCTTCATATACTATCAACAGCAAATGTCTCAAGTTACATTATATCTTCAGAGCAAGGTTTGCTATTAGCAACAGAAGCTATAAATTTATATTTCAAATTTTAATTTGGGGGTGGGGTTGCCTTATTTGTTGTCAGATCTGGTTAGCTCATCATTGTTTTCATCCATAATGTGACTGATGAAGAGCTCATACTGGCAGGAGAAAAAATGTCAGCTTTGTCACTTTCATCTTGTTTGCTTCTACTGGCATTATCAGTATTATCTTCAATCTGCAGTTGCTTAGCAGGAATCTTTTTAAGCCAGTTGTCCATTTTGTAGTTTAGCAAAACTAGATAATATAATCCATAAATCCACTTAACTGGGCACATGTAATACATGTAACACTGTAATACGTCGCAATATGCTGGAAGTGAAGGAATGAGGGAGGATGCCACTCTCAACCCCTCAACGTTGCAAAGTACCCACTCTTCCCTCAGGACATCCCATGAACCCTGCATGACTGCATGACATATGGATCGACTAAAAGTACCAGTGTCAATTTTAATACTAAATATTAGTAAAGCTTATTTTTCACTTATTTTTTAAGATGAAAAGAAATATAAATGGAAATTTAAGCATTTTCTCCCTGCACTCCAGTAGATCATCTTGCACATCCTCTGGGGTGCAGACACCGCTATTTGGAGACCACTGTTCTAAGGGATCCTCAGCCCTACTCATTCTTTTGCTGGGCACTGAGTTTGCCAGCATATATCTGAATTGCAGCATGGATTGCATGCACCACCTGCAAAAGGATGAGCATTTCAAGATATATGCCCAGCAAAAAAGACATATGCTTACAGTACCTAAAGTGCCTACTCTCCTCTCCCAAAACTGAAGATAGCCAATTCCATCCAGTTGTTCCACTAAAAGCAATGCCAAGATAAAGCTCAAAGTTTAAAGGAAAACCGTAAGATTGATTTGCAATTTGGAAATAGACTGTACAGTGAGAGACAAAATGAGCTTTAAGATGGATTAAGACAGAACTGAATCTTGATGATATAGTCTGCACATGATAAATTACCTACTTAAGCAGATTTTCTAACTCCAATCTCTTTAATCTAGCAGACAAAAATACATAAAATATAGTGACTAGAAGTTAAAGATGAAATAAACCACATTTTTTAATGTGTATCACTAGCCATTATGACAATGACAAAGAATATAGTAAATTTCCCAGATTTTGGATGTTCTTGAGCATGAATACATGGGAAACAACAGGATTATACATACGTAATTAGATTCTGTAGAATCTTTCCTATCAAACCAAGAAATTATCTGTGTTTTGACTAGATATAACCACACTTTTGTATTTTGAGCTTCTTACTGGCATCCGCTCTAAGTCCATTTATTTGCACCTCAACGTCTGCATTGTCCATCCATAAATAAATATATCCCTCCGGATAATAAAAATGGCAAGTTCTTTGATATTTGCAAAAAGTAAATACTTCTAACTATTTAAGATCTACTGGATAAAACCAGTAATACTTCCATTTTACTGGCAGCAACTGGAGTACAAAGGAGTAACATGATACACTGGGTATGGAATGAAGTTATGAAATCAACTTTGCTCACAGCAGCCTGTGTGTTACTGTGCTCTAAAACAGCAGTGATAACCCACCAGTGTTTAGTTTAAGCTGTTGCTAAAATGTGCTTGAATAGTGTAAAGGATTTATCTCTGTCGCCTGCTCCCAAAAATCAGTAAACAGAAAATAGATTAAATGTTGAGAGGGGACACAGCCAGGACAGCTGATCAGGAATAGAGGCTCAGGGAATGATTTTTACATTACACCACATAATACTGGATTAAGATCTACTGGTATGTAATAGGCTTTGTAAGGAAAAATACAAAGATTTTAATGCCAGAAGGAAATCTATCAGTCTGAACCGCTGCAAAAGAGAGGATATAATGCTTTAGTCAGAAAGTACTGCATCAAAACTGTGTAATGGACGCTGACAGAACCTCAGCCTTAATAAACAAAATCCTTTTTGAAAGTCCTTTCTGTCTGGGAGACAGGTAAGAACTTTACTTTTTGTTGCAGACATATTCTAAAGATCACACTTGGAATCTCAGACCCCATAGAGCTTAGCATTTGCTGATCAAGTAATTCTATTTAGCTTTCTTTTTTTCACACATAAAAGTTTTCAGCTAAACCTAACTACAGCTGGAATTGATCTTCTTTCATTGCATTGCTGACTGAAATGCAAACATCCGTACTGTGTACACCTGAAAAGACTTACAATATTTTTCCTTGCCTGTCTTTCATTTTCACATTGAATTTTACAGGAAGGAGGTTTTTCATTCTGATAATTGAAAATTAATGTGCATTCAGTACTTGTCTACAGTTTTATTTAAATTGACATAGAATTTCTACCATAGATTCAAAGGATCTGGGAGCGTTGTTTAAGGTTACTTTTTAGTAAATGTGAATCACTTATTTCATTATGAATTACCACAGACTGCTTAATGTTCATTCAGCAGAAGTGATGTTTCCACAAGAGAAATAAAAAGTAATCCATTTAATTTCAATTAACCATTTTCTTCTTATGCAAATATGTTAAGCCAGTATTCAAAGCTCAGTATGTTCCATATTTCAGGCTGCCTGATTACTTCCACCAAACGCTGATCAATGAGAATAGCTGTCATGACCTAGCAATGCTCTGCTTTATTTTTCAGTAAGGGACTATAGAGTTTTGAGGCAGGTGTCCCTTCACTCTGTTTTATTTTTCCTATAGTCTCTCTTGTTCCCAATACCCTGCACCCCCTGTTTTTAACCCCTACCATCCTAACATCATCTCACTCAGCGTGGATCTTCTCCCTTCCCTGTCATTCCTAGACTAAGTAAACCAATACAAAGCTGTAGGAATCTGAACAGCACCATCAATTTTTTTTTTTTATTCAGACACCTCAACTTGGGCTGAGAGGTGCCCACAGGCTACAACTGATTAACTTAGGCTACACAGCACTGTTCAGGAGGCTAACATCACACAAAATGAATCCCAAATACAGAGCAATTCCTGTGAGCAAAGGGAGCATTCTGGCCCTGTTCTCAGGTATTTTCTCAGTTCACCATTAAAGATGAAACTTCACGAGTCACACCCCATTAGTACCATAAACATTTAAGAGGACCAATTCTGAATCTAGTCTTCTATTTAATAGTGATGAAACAGGTCTGTATTATCAACCCTATTCAGAATCAACCTTTACCTAGTTTTGTAGTCAAAAATTTGCCTAAGGGTGTTGGTCAATAACGTACAGGAATCCTGCCTGAGAAAGAAGGGCACAATCAGAGATAAATTTAAGAAACTTATGGCAAGTATTTCATATGCAAAGAAATAAACAATTTATGCAAAGCATTCTAAGGAAAAAAGTTTAAACTAAACAAGGCAGGAAGATTTCTTTAGTTTTGTACTTGTAGAGCTGCACAAAGGATAAGTAATTTCAAGAGAAGTGAAAACCTAAAAACTAGTTTCCTGGTGAAAGAGTGTTAAAAAGTTCTTGCTTTTTGTCTTTGCATTCATCCTAAAGTGTCTAATATTCATATAAACAAAAGCATCCATGAACCCATGGGTGATGATATTCATCACTGAAACCTTCATAGTAAATACCACAGTTTTTCATTTCAGCAAGCTGGACAAGAAAAGCAAAGCTGGTCTGAGGGCAGACCTCAGGACTGAACGCACAAGGCTGACAAGGTAACACAGACCACTTGTCTGTTCCAGCAGTGCAAGAGCAAATACTTGCAATCATTAGACCTGACAGACGTAAAACATGAGATTTTTACTAGGCTGTAGGCAAATTAGTTTGCTAGTGCATCAGAACATCATACAGGCTGAAATTAAACAAATAAAGCTAAAGTGAAGAGAATGACTGGAAAACAAAATAAGAGTTGAAGGCTACATTGCAGCATATCATAATCAGAAGATAATTCACATATTTCCCTCCCCTCCTTCTCTAGGGCATACCTTTTCAATGTGATGTTGACAGGCCTCCAATCCCTGGTACTGCAAGGAGTATATCTTTTCAGTATAGACAAAGAAACATATCAGAGCTGGGAATTTTGCACACAACACCTTGCATGAGCATGGCAATTTGGATCCATGTTAGTCTAGGGGTCTCTGAACTCTTCTAAGTTCTTTCTGTGATTATCAGAACCGGATAGAAAAACATATTGTGAAAATTAAAATTTACATAATTTGTTGTATTTTGAAACAAGTTTCACCTTCTTATACCTTCCAACTAGTGATTTTAATGGTGATATAAATTGCTGTTTTGCAGCCTTAGAGAGAGAAGATATCTTTAAAAGATGTGGACATCTTGATGAACCTCGATAGTGATGAAAATGACTTCAAGGAAATGAAAGGCTACACTTTTCATTGATAGAGTTGCTGCAGCTGGATTCTGCAGTCCCATTCTGTTTAAAATTAGTATCTCACATACAGAATCACTTTAGACAGATGAAGGGTACAGTAGACCATACCTCTACTACATGCAACCTCAAGAGGCAGAAGGATCAGAGGAGGAAAGTTTTCAAGCTGGAGGCATGACAAGATTTAGAAGAATTCAGAACAAAGCAAGGGGGGAAAGTGGGCCAAGTAAAGTCTGGGGAAAACATTCCTGCTTCCTTCTTAGTGACTGCAAACAAGTACTTTGTTGTGTCCTGTGCTTGAAGGCAAGAGGAACTGTAGGGGAGTGTGGCTCTATATTGAACAGGATGTTTTTTTATGGATGGACTCTTGTTTCTGTGTAGGAAGCCATGGTTTCAGCAATCACCATGCAAAGCACCACTCCTGATAACTGCAAAGCCTCCTGTTTCCCACACATACACTTTGATGCATTTTTCTAAATACGACTGTTAATTTACTTACTAGAAAAAGTAACTGCATCCTGGGGTATGCAATTGAGATGGCTTAACGGATTCCCCTAGTCTTTGACACCTGTTTGTCCTGTCTGGCAAGTTACGCTTGATCACAGAGTTTTATTAAGAAAGCTTTGTCATGGCTGTTAGCACCTGGTAATGCCATATATTGTCTTGTCTGTCATTGTGAAGTTTTAGTTTCTCTTATCAACCCCTATTTAGATTGGGGATATAAAACATGTCAGAACAATCTCCACTATGTCTCTGCATGGCAAACAAAGGCACACTAAAGGCACTCCTGCTCATGCCACATTACTAACTGTGAATATTGAAGGAATGACTAGAACAGGGTCTCCAGAAGAAAGACCAACATCTGCTCATTTCTCATCATCCAAACGACTGCCAACTCAATATCCACGTATGGGTGGAACTTTAAAAAAAGTTTTGCAAGTGAAACATTCTCTACAACACTATCTAATTCTGCTCTGTAATCCTCCTCCCTTTAGTACATGTGTAATTTGCAGAATGAAATACAGGAATTCACCACCCACCTTCCTCCCTCAGAACAGTGCAGAGCAAACATAAGCATTTCTTGTTATGCATCTGTTTAAGAGTGTCTGGACATATTCCTAATTTTTCACCTACACTGTACCCTTCCGGAATGGGTTATGCTCCCACTTATTACAGCAGCAAAAGTACTCGGAGTTACTGCCCAAAAAGGTCGCAGATGTTTGCCACTCTGTCCTGGCAGTGGGCTGATGAAAGTTCGAATTCCTTTCAGTGGATTCAAAGACCAAGGAACAAAAAAGGAGAGTTACCACTTCTTTGGTGTGTTCTTGAAAGAGAAACTAAGACAAAAATACCATCGTCTGCAGAAATAGCTTTCTGAGAAAATGGACTAACCTCCATTCAGCCTTTGAAGTACAGACAGTAGCACTCTGAAGTCCAGAAAATTATTCAGGGATGTGAATTCTGCATGTACAGAAGTACATCTCTATAGCCCCAAAGGAAGGCTTCAACTTCCTAGAAAAATGGCATATGGAAATCTCAGTGCTGTCTTTTGGCTACTGCTACTATTTCCTTGGTCTGTATGCTGTCATTTCTGGCTCTAATTTTGGGAATGCATCCAAAAACAACTTATCCACTACTCCATCAATTGTGTAAGGAGTAAGAACAACTGAATTCCACAGGTTTTGAAGAGAGGAACAAGAGGCCCAAATACTTTTTACAGTCCTAACTTTCTGAGCCTCCTTGAAGCTCCTTTGCAGCAATTGCAAAGAGCTCTGGAGAGGAAGCCAAGACAGCCAGTGCAACAACATTCTTAGTGAATCTAACTCCTATTTAATATGTATGTGATACAGCTTTTGACATTTACAGAAAGGGTTGATCTCAAGTTCTTTCCAACTGTATTGACTGCAGTCAAAATTTAGCAACGTGTGTGCTGGAAGCCCTCATGCATTCATACAGCCAGGCAATGCTACTACAATGTACAAGTAACTTGCCTGATCTGGACTAAAAAGGAAGTATTGGGCAAAAATTAAAACACCTTCAAGTGTATATTCAATGTAATAACACTATTATTATTATAATCAGGGTTTGATTAATTCTTTATTTTCTCACAAAAAGAAACAGTATTTTATAAATAAGTTATCCACAAAGTGATGGAACACCGATTAAACAAACCAAAAATTTTCACTTGCAGAAGGAGCTTATGATGACAATTCTGATTGCTTAGATCTAGGAAAGAACAAGGCACCCTTGTTAAGAATGAGGTGTGTCTAAAATCTACAAGAATTTATCACTGAAAGTGCCTGGGACGACCAAACAGTTGATACATAGTTTTAAAAAATCCACACATGGGAAATATCTTCATGTGCTGTAGACTGTAAAACAGTTCACAGAACCAAAACTTAAATCTGCAATAAAATATTTAAGGCTACAGTTCTAATGTTCCAAAGCAAAAGAATTTAAAAGGAAAAGAATTTGAAACCACCACCACCATCTTATAGCCCTGAAACAGCTGGAATCTGATTAATTAAAATCCTGACAATTCTAGTAAGCTTACCACATGTGAAGCCTACCACACTTCCTTTATAATTCCTCTTAACAAGATCATACAGACCATCCCTCATGATGATCTGTTCCTTTTTGTTATGGGAATTTCTTCATTCCCTGACTCATCTACAACTTTCACAAGGTTGTAAGTTGTTCTCTCCAAAGTAATGAATTAATACAATTAAAACAATTGGTCCCAGAGCTATTCCTTTAAAAAGGAAAAGTTACTGTCAACTTTTTTATCCTGAAAATATTGCTGTTTGCTGCAGTATTCCTTCTGGCTATGCTTCTGAACTGCCTTAAACCTTCTGCACTGATCCTATCCTCTCCGTTCTGCCCAGGTCCTGCAGGGCACTGTACCAACCAAAATAAAATTCAGCTAAGCAATAAAATCCACTCTAGTAGTTCTAAGAAATCAATTAGCTTGCCATCTCTGACATAACTTTCCCTTGATAAGATTATAATTTGATTTATTTTTCCTGCCCTCTGCCTCCCTTAGTATTATTTCCTTACAGATTCTGATTTTCCTGTGTCCCACGAAGACACAGCAGTGTGTGCAGCAGTCTATGGGCTTTGCTTTGCAATCCTCTAGGGACAAGGTCCAGGATCATTAGGAAACTCTCAGGAATCCTCTGAGAAACTTGAAGGTGCCTGCTACTCTCAGGCAAGAATGAGATAAGGGTGTGGCACCAAGTATGCTCTAGCAACTTCTAATGAGCACAACCTCCCGATGCCCTTGACCCAAGGTGCTTAGAGCCTTCGGCGCAGCCACCTTCTAATTACAGAGGCTCAAGGACCCTTCCAGCTGGGGTTCAGGAGAGGCCTACATAAAAGCCAAGCACAGGAGCTTGTGCAGAAGGGCCCAAAGAAGAAGAAATGAGAGGCAGAAGAGAGAGTCACACAACTGTGTTCAAATCAGCATAAACAGTCTCAAGTGTGGCAATTTCAGCTGCACAAGATCGGGGAAGATATGCAGGGAGGCGGTGGGGAGGGCAGGAACAGAGACTACAGTTTCAATATCCCTGTACCCCAGGGTGCAGTAGAGATTGAGACACCGTCCATCGCAAATTGTGGTCCCTGGCGCCAACAGTAAGGCTCCTCCTTCACCTAAACTCTTAAAAATATGAGAGAGATTCACCACCCTCAAAGATAAGGATGAGCAAGATGTGCTTTCAAGTGAAGTATCTGGGTCCCTTACACCTAAACCTGACCCTAAACCATGAAAGACCATGAGGAAGAAATGGCAAGAAATAGTAAGAGGTGGCTCCTTCCTGTGGAGAACAGAGAGCCTGTTCCATTTGTTCCACATCCACTTGTCGGCCTGACTTATCATCTAGGGAGGGTTGCTGTGTGCTGGAGACCCGGATCCAGGGTGATGCCAAAGCTTGTCTGACATTCTGACTATTACTCCCTGCTGTTCTTCCATGTGAGCACCAGTGATGCTGCCTAGAGAGGATCAAAAGTGCCTTCAAGCTCTAGGGGCAGTAGTCAGGGGCACGGGGGCCCAGGTAATGTTGTCTTTACTCCTGCCAATCAGGGGAAAGACTGTGAGGAGGAGGCAGCTGATAATATATGTCCCCAGCTGGTTGTGAGGCTGGTCTTGGTGAGAGAGTTTTGTTTTCTACAACTATGGAATGCTGTTTGTGGATGAACATCTGCTTGGGAGAGACAGGATCCTTCTCACTGAGTGAGACAAAGTTGTCTTCGCCAGTAGAATGCCTGACATGGTAAAGAGGCACTTTAAAGTAGGAGTGACAGAGGAGAGAGAGTTACCAGAAGCCCTCTGAGAGAGTGATGGGCAGGGACGGTTGATAAAGCAAAGGGCCTGGTGTGATGTGACCGAAAATCAATGAAACAAGGCGTAAGCAAGGTTACCTTCAACACGTAAGCAAGGATGTGCCTACAAGGCATCATTATGGAGAAATCTTCCGAATTCCTTTAAGAAAGTCAACATGTGGGGTGCCTCTCTGAAATGCCCGTACACTAATGCATGCAGCATGGAAAATAAACATGATGATTTTGATATCAGTGAGCAGTGGTGGGGCTACTGTTTTATGGCGCTCACAGATGAGGTCAGATGGATCATGTAACTTGAGTGCTGCAGTGAACAATACAGCCTCTTTAGGAAGGAGGGAAGGAAATTATGAGGTGGAGTTGCCCTTTATGAGGCAGAACAGCTGCACTACATGAAGCTGTTCCTAGGGACAGATAATGAGCCAGCTGAGGTCTTATGGGCAATTACAGCACACCAATACAGATGACACTGTAGTAGGTCAATAATCTTTGAACAATCAAGGTGACTGGGAGAAGGGGCTGAAGACTGGCGTAAGGAAATATCAGGGAACTACAGGCCAGTCAACCTCACATCAATCCCTGTGAAGGTGATGGAGCACATTGTCTACCTGGATTTCAGCAAGGCTTTTGATATTGTCCCATAAGATATTCCTAGATTTCAATGGAGCATGAGCTGAAAAAGTGGACAGTAAAGTGGATTGAAAACTGAATGTCTGAGGTCAGAGTGTGGTGATCAGTGGCATGAGGTCTAGCTGGAGGCCAGAAGGTAGTGCTGTACCCCAGGAGTCAGTACACTTGAACTTCCTGTTCAACATCTTCATTAATTATCTGGATGATGGGGCAAAATGTACCCTCAGCAAGACTGCTGATGACACATAACTGATAGGGTCATGCTGCCATCCAGAGGGACCCTGATACGTTGGAGAAATGGGCTGACAGGAATGTCATGCAGCTCAACAAGGGGAAGGGCAAAGTTCTGGGCAAAAACAACAATATGCACCAATGTATGCTGGGAACTGCCCAGCTGGAAAGCACCTTAGTGAAAAAGGACCTGGTAGACATCAAGTTAAAGAAGAACCAGCAGTGGACCCTTGTGGCAAATAAGGCTAATGATATCCTGGGCTGCATGAAGGAGGAGTGTTGTCATAACAGCTCGAGGCAGGTGATCCTTCCCGTCTACTCAGCACTGGTTAGCCTACACACGGAGTGCCAGGTCCAGTTCCTAGTTTCTCAATATAAGACATGTGGACACACTGCAGAGAGTCCAGTGAGGGGCCATGAAGATGATTAAGACACTGGAGCATCTCTCATATGAGGAAAGGTTGAGAGATTTGGGACCATTCAGCACAAAGAAAAGAAAACTTGGTGGGGAATCTCATCACCGTATAGTAATACCTGAAGGGAGGACTAAAGAGGATGGAGCCAGGCTTCTTTCACTGGTGTCCAGTGACAGGATCAGAGCTAATGGACATAAATTGAAACCTAGGAAGTACTGTGTGACCATCAGGAAACACTCTGTAACTGTGAGGATCGCCAAGCACTGGCACAAGCTGCCCAGAGAGGCTGGGCAGTCTTCATCTATGAAGGTGCTAAAAGACTGCCTGAACATAGTCGCTTCTAATTACTTACCTATTCTCACCTAAAAATGACACCCTACTCTGTAGCTGAATGGGCACAGACCATTTCCTATAAAGAGGGACAACCCAAAGGTTAAGGCTCTATTTCTCCAATTTATCCCCATTTCCTATATCATAATCCTATGACCTTCCCAAAATCTCATGGCCTCTAAATATTTACCAGGACTCAGAAGAATCATGGTAGAGCTAGTACTTCAGTACTGCTTAAAACCTCTAGAAATCCCCCTGACAACTTTTCCATTTTGTTTTCATCATATTGTCACAATTTTCGCAAACAACATAGGAAATTCACCATGGCAATACTCTTTCCTCGCAAGCAGAAACACCTAGATCCACTTCATGCCTCACTCTTAGAATGTGAAAATGCCTCTCAAACCACCCCCCCAAAACGTTTTCACACTCTCTTTCATACTCCCACCATGCAAAATATTACTCTGCACTTTGAGTGGTGTCCAGTAAGTCTCCATGAAATTTAAGTTCCCACTTTTCCAAAGGGCTTTAGAACTGCAGGGGAAGTTATAACCATAGAGCTTGAGTCACCCTGAAAGTGGAAAATTAGCTTTGGACAGATGAGCTGATTTACAACATGGTGAAATGACTGCTAAGATCAGTTGCAGCAGAGAAGGCAGCAGCTTGGGAGAGGGGGAGAAGACCGCCCCTTTCATCAGCAGCCTGCAGTAATAGGGTAGTAAATAAAACATGAAACCGCACTGGAAGGCAAACTATATGCAGATCAATCTGTCTGTTCCAGACAAATGAAAAAAGACTGGCCAGCTGTTAACAGCTTAGGTTCTTATTTCCCTGGGAGACTGTCTGACTGAACCATACGCTATAGCGTGGTCCACACCACTGTTTCGTTCAAGATCCCCACTACAACACTGTAGCACAGATAATCAGAGGATGAATGACACTGTATTAATGACAGTACAGATATATGTTTTGGGCACGACTGAGAATTTGTGAAAAAAATCTTAAAATAGTGTTAATCCTCATCTTGGACCCTTTCTTCCTTTATTAATAGGAAAAGGTGGCAGAACTGTGACTGTGTGATATTACATATGTACTCCTACATTTCTAGCTTTAAAGTCCAGGAGGGATGACTGTGATGTCTTTTCCTAAAGCCTTTTCTTTGGGAAAAGGTATCTCCAGCCCTACAAAGGTTCCACTCTCCTCACAGGGCACAAGAGATTCTAAAATCTGCTGAAACTCCATCCTGAACCATCAAAAACCATCTAAAAGCAAGAATGAAGACAGAGAAAAGATGGTATAAATTTGATTTAGATACAACCAGAATAATGCAGAAATAATCACAGAGCTCAGGAAAAGATTAGGTTTTTTTAAATTTCAAATAAATACATGTATCTATGAACAGACAATAGCAATGAAGAAAGCACGTAAGAATAATTAAAAATTATTCTCACAGCGCAAGGTAATTCTAGCTTTAGTAATTCATAATGAAAGTGATAGGAAATTGACATATATTTTAAATAGAACTCCAAACAGTTTAACAGCTGATTCATCTTCTTGACCCCAATACTTGCACATTATCTTTCAGAAAGAACAGATTCTGTTAAATTTGCATGCTCTTCTGGGAAGGTTCATCATTCCAAAAGACATTCCTTGAATTTTCCAGGATTTTACTCTAACCTCTTTGCAATCAAGACCCTGGATTTTGAGAAGTTGTTTCAGAAATGGATATTTCAGTGAAGTAATCTTAATGCCTTCTGATTTGGGCAATATCACATTTTCTTACTATTCATCATGTGCACAATTGTGCCCACTTTTAAATTTTGTCACTTTACCATTGATTTTAATTTGAAAATATACTGTAATGGTCTGATAAATAAAAGAAGATTAGAGACTAAATCAAAACTTTGTGAGGGGCACCTTATATCACTGTTTTGAATAACATATCATCCCTGTAGTGCCATTTTCAAAAAAAACCCAAGCACCGAAGAATAGAAAAACCCAAAACAGAACTAGGACCATGCTGCAGTATAAACAATAAAATTTCAATGTGCAATGCTAACATCTGTTACAACTAGCATTGTCTTGGAACATTTTTTGATATGATCCAAATAGGAATTTTTTTCTTTAAATATGGATTAGCCTTGGTTTCTGATAAAGTGAAGATTTTTATATCAGATCCATAACGAAACTCTTTACTATATAGAATTCTCAGCCATGAAGGATTAGAGGTAAAGAAGGTACTGATCATTCAATTCCTTTATCCTGCGTTGCAAATACCAACCTATCACACGTGTAGTGTGAGGTTTAAACATGAAAAAATGGTGAACAGTTCTCTAAAGAACTCTTGACTTCTCTAAAAAACTCTTTGGTTTTCTTCAAGGTGTGAAGTTTGACAAGGAATAATCAGTTCATGTGAACCCTGGGGCCTCTTAGGATGATGGTGGAGTGTGAATCTTCAATGCCATATAATATAACCATATAATACTACCACACAGGTCTAATTCTCTGCCAGGTGAATTTCTTCTTTTGTTTTTGGAAGCTCAGACAGATTAAGAAATGTATTGGGAAACAGACTAAAATGGGGAAAATACTGGATAAAATACTACTGCAACAAGGAAAAAAATTTCCTTAGCATAGATGATCTTTGTGCAACGTGGCAAAAACACACTTATGCATGACCTTCAGAAAATTTCAGCAAGTGACAACCTCTATTTTATACGCCTAAATAGCTTCCTTTAAGATTCTGAAATTTTGTACTGAAAGAAATGTCTTCGTCTCTTCCATTTTAAATTACTGAGTGATTCTTCTTTAAGCCACCTACAAGCACCAGCAAAGACACAATTTCCTTTTTACTAGCAGAAGTCACTTTCAGAGACTGCCTTTCTGTGAAGATCTTAACGTGTCAACTTGAATTATAGGAAAGTATAGTTATAAGACAGAACAGGGGAATTCACTCTTCTTTGCAAGCTCAAGAAAAATTGAATTAAGTTGTTCCTAAGATTTTGCTATAGAAATCAGCCAAACTGGAAATAGGGCAATATGAAGGAAGACCTCAGGCACATGGCACCTTAAAAAAAAAGCAAACATTATGAAGAGACAGTTTTAAAAAGTTTTATAGTTAAATAATTACTTTTATAATGTCTCGGTTTCCCTGCTCTTATTCTCTTCTTTCCATGCCTTTTCCCATATTTTCCTTCTACTGCCTTCTGTGCCTCTCTTACCTTCTATCTTTTTACTACTCAATGCTGAAGGCACGACAATTCTTTTAGGATGAAATCGCTGTGTACTCTTCAGAGCTCCCAGATTAAACATTGCTGTTATCTGGTAAATTTGAGGCTTCCAAGCTCATTCGTGGACAAAAAAGTAATTATTTAACAGCTAAGGGCTATAAGCCCATACAAGGCCGCTAAAGAACTGTGTCTGTGTAAAATTGACGTTGTTGGCAACTGCAACGAAGAGTGAAAATCTCTGCTCTTTTCTCTCCTCAGAAGCCAAGCCTAAGATATCAAAAAGTATATTCACACCTAGAAGTCTACATGACGTATACCTGTGGTCAATCAAAACTAGTGTCTTGAGCTTGTTTTCTGGACAACAGATATCTCATTTATACTCCTTGCCTAATCCCTCTCAGCCCCTTAATAACTCTCTCATTGCCTCTGCTTATCCACTGAATTCTCACTGTAACTGTCCACTAACTCAGATCCCAAGTTTGCAGACTCCACTGTGAGAGAGCAAGGCTACAATAAACGAACTTTTAGATTAATAATTTAAAGAAAATTAGATTAATAATACTTCTAACCTGTTTTCTCTACAGCAACAGACATATACCATGTTGAGAAGACTTGTTTGTTAGCTGTCTTTCTTTGGAACAATTTTCTTTTTTTGCAGTATATTTTCTTGGAATTGAGATATAAATTCTTTCAAGTTAGGTAAAATGGACCCTGATAACCTGCTGATTTTTGCAGATGATATCAGTGTACAAAATGCAGCTCAATCTAAAGAAATCCTAAGAGTGTTAATCCTGTTTATCAGAAAAAATGCTGTTTTGTCCACTTACAAGGTTTGTTCCTCTTTACTTTTTGGCACCAAGGTATTTTTAGGTTATTGAACTCAATGAAGACTCTGAGAGAGTCACAAGAGAGAATATTTTATCTTTTATTTTTCATATTGTTAATCTCTTTCATTATCTTACTGCACACTTCTCATTTCTTCTGTCTTTTTGAAATGCCACCTACACTGATAAAATTACATTAGGAGTTCTCAATATTTCCATGAAGAAGCAGAGAAATCACATAAAGAGATGATTATTAAGAAGTGGAGAAAAACAAAGAGTCACTTGAGACGAACAGAATTTAACTTACTTTAAAAACAATCCCAGACAAGATATTCAGTGGGAGGGAAATATATATTTAAATATATATATATATATATATATGAATATGCTACCAAATGTGAAGTTAAAATCCAGTTTCACTGAATTTTAACATGAGAGAACAGCAAAAAGAAACAACTGAAGTCAGTCGAGAGGAAGTGTCCTATCACAAAACAAGGAAGTCAGAATTCCTCTTAATGTACCAGTGCAGTCAAGTGCCAGCTTTCAGTTTGAAACATACTATCAGCAAAAAAAAGCGTATAAATAAAATCAAAAANTTAGATTAATAATACTTCTAACCTGTTTTCTCTACAGCAACAGACATATACCATGTTGAGAAGACTTGTTTGTTAGCTGTCTTTCTTTGGAACAATTTTCTTTTTTTGCAGTATATTTTCTTGGAATTGAGATATAAATTCTTTCAAGTTAGGTAAAATGGACCCTGATAACCTGCTGATTTTTGCAGATGATATCAGTGTACAAAATGCAGCTCAATCTAAAGAAATCCTAAGAGTGTTAATCCTGTTTATCAGAAAAAATGCTGTTTTGTCCACTTACAAGGTTTGTTCCTCTTTACTTTTTGGCACCAAGGTATTTTTAGGTTATTGAACTCAATGAAGACTCTGAGAGAGTCACAAGAGAGAATATTTTATCTTTTATTTTTCATATTGTTAATCTCTTTCATTATCTTACTGCACACTTCTCATTTCTTCTGTCTTTTTGAAATGCCACCTACACTGATAAAATTACATTAGGAGTTCTCAATATTTCCATGAAGAAGCAGAGAAATCACATAAAGAGATGATTATTAAGAAGTGGAGAAAAACAAAGAGTCACTTGAGACGAACAGAATTTAACTTACTTTAAAAACAATCCCAGACAAGATATTCAGTGGGAGGGAAATATATATTTAAATATATATATATATATATATATGAATATGCTACCAAATGTGAAGTTAAAATCCAGTTTCACTGAATTTTAACATGAGAGAACAGCAAAAAGAAACAACTGAAGTCAGTCGAGAGGAAGTGTCCTATCACAAAACAAGGAAGTCAGAATTCCTCTTAATGTACCAGTGCAGTCAAGTGCCAGCTTTCAGTTTGAAACATACTATCAGCAAAAAAAAGCGTATAAATAAAATCAAAAATATACAGGAAATAACAAAAAAAACACTGAAGTAAAGTAAATTAGAATTACTGATTAGTAAATATAGCATTATCTGAAAGCCAATACACTGTACACACCCAGCATACATTTTTCTGTTTACCAGTCACATTCTGAAGACTTTACATCTTCTACAATACTGGTGTTTCCCAACAGTTTTGAGTTATTAATAATTAACTTCATTCTCATGACTCTTCCCACTGAAGCATGAAAGATAGCAAAAACCAGACCACAGGAATACTGCTTGATTTGCCTAATTCAAAATGCAATCCCAAACACGTAGTGCCAGACAGCTGGAAAATTGGAGGCACCAATCACTGCATAATCTCTAATCAGCTGAAAGTTTACCAGGGAATCGGAAACAGGACATAGTCAAGAGTCTTCCAAGAATTGTGTGTGCAACAGTGCCATGGTTTAGGAACATTATTCTCCAATTTATTGCTTCCAGTGAAACCATGTGCCACTCACTCACACTTCCTCTCCCCTGCAGTGAGCTGGAGAGGAGAATCAGAGGCACAAAAGGTAAAGATCACAAGACAGGAACAATTTACTGGCAACAGCAATGAGATAAGAAAACAAATGGTTACAGCAACCATACTAATGACAGAGGGTACAAGAAAGGGGTGAATGGTTTACACAGAAACAATACCTGACCGCCTCCTCCACCACACTACATCAGCCTGGAAGAGACTCCCTTCCCCTGGCCCCCGGTAATGATGAGAGGTGGTACAGAATAACCTCTGGGTCCCAGCCATGCCCCTTCCTGGCTACTGCAAAAATAACCCTGTCCTGGACAAAATTCTTCAGGGTTGATAAACATAAAAGCTAGCCTTGTTTTGAGCAGTAGGTTGGACAAGAGACCTCCCAAGGTGTCTTCCACCCTAAATTACCCCACAGTTATATACAGCAAACACTTTAAGCTGAAAATCCTGAAAATCTTTCGTAACCTCCTTTATAAATCTTTGTCCCAGAATTAACTTTTGAAACAGAATCTTTTCCCAGAGGATGAGAACAGGGCAGCAATCCATAAAATCTAGGACAGAGAATCACAATAGGTATGAACTTGTCCTACTTAAGTAACAGAACTGATAAAGTGTTTATATTATCCTTATATCAAGTCAATTTACACAATTTAAAAATTAACCCAATGGAAGGGATATTTCTGGTTGTACAAACAGACCTGAAGAACTCACAAAGGATGTTGTCAGTGATCTGAGCTATTGGCAGCCATAGGATTCAGGTCACCTGAAAAGTCATAATCCTTGAGATCCAAGTAATTCCAAGAAAGGGAGTCTCAAGCCATACTAGCAGTATAAGATGTATAGATATTGCCCATGTGTTTTAAGAACTGAAAGCACATTGACATAAACTTCTCCATTCTCTCAATTTACCTTTTGTTTCTCTACATGACTGGAGAATAAGAAAGATACAACATTTTTTTAATAAGAAAAAGAACGTTTTCCACCAAGTAAAATGAAATGGATAATAACGCAAAGTCTCAAGCAAAAAGGGTTATCAAAGGAATCAACTGAAATAGAAGTAAGAGATCCTCTGGGATCTTGGCCTTCAGAGATAAATTGAAGTAAGACTGATAATTCAAGCAATCAAGACAACTGTCTCTACAAGGCAAGGTAAGCCAAAAAGACAGCTTTATGACTTTGAGGAGCAGCTAACTTGCGGACAAGTTAGGTGAGCTTTAATTATTCAGGAGATAAGATCAAAGCACAAATTGCAGAGAGACAGGAGACAGTGATCCAACTAGTAAAAAAAAGTGATCAGCCCACAAAAAACATGAAGTCAGATGGCAGCTGAAGAGATGCAATCAGAGTTCCTGTTGACTAAACTACATGGGTATGAACTCCCTATATAACAAAAGCAAGAAGGGAGCATCTATTCCCATATGTGCTTAGGTGGAAGGACCACTGGAAGAAATTTAGACAGGTATCTAAACTGTCCTACATTAAAAAAAGGAGATCTGTCAAACTGATACAGCTTCTCTGGGGCATGGAAAAATGAGAGAGAGAACTGCTCTGTCTTGCTGCTGAGTAAAACCACCTGAGTTACTACACAGGCTTCTCTAAAGATTCCATTAATTTATTTCTGCTTATTTTATTTTGAATGAGAGTAACAGAGATGACATTCAGTTACTCCTGATCTAGTGGTTTTTAATGCATCTTCAGTATAGATAAGACTGATTACATCCAAAACTCAGTGGCATTTTACAACAAAGAGAAGTTTTCGATGCTGTTCAACAACTTTGTCAATTCCAAAAAGATGCAAGAAGGACAGTTTTGCCTGATGTTCCTTTAGAGGAAAAATTATGGTTTCAGTGGATGTACAGACTTATACCAGCACCAGGGGGTCACTAACAGGCCATGATGGTCCTTCCTCTGGGACCTTCATCCACTCCTTTAGTCCTGTGTTTTCAGTCTCTGCCACAGACCTGTCCAGCAGTCAGTAGACCTGACCCTGACATGTGGACTGATTTTCCAGTTTGGCTTTGGATCTGCCTCATTGCCATGGACTTACTTGCCTGATGGTCTGAATGCTTGGCTGATCCTGGCCTCGATTCCTGGATCTGCCCTCCTCCCTTGCAGCAGGACTGGGCTTTGCCAAGCCATCGTGTGTTCTCCTGTTCTGTTGCTGGTGGCTTCCATCCCTCACTGATCCCTGACAACAAATTAATTATTTCCTTGACTTTTTTCCTGTGCTTTCATTGTCTGCATGGGGAAGGGAGAAACTTAAAATGGAGCTGAAAAAGGAAGGATTGAGCTCTAATGATTTTGAAGACTCAGCACCCAACATGCTTTCTAATAATCACCAGAATTCAAGGAATCTTTAACTGGATCTTGCATTTCCTGAAAGCTTTAATAATCATACTAAATTGAGTGTGCTGTCTGACACAGAAGGTTGTTGTTTGCTTTTCAAGAGGAACGGAAAAGCTTTGAACTCAAATGAAGCACTCTTGTAAACCATTGAAAGTTGCAGTTTTAACACTTCTTAAGTGACCCTGACAGACATGAATTCTATCCCTCTGTCCCAAAAGAAGACCAAAAATCCCTGTGTTGTGTTTGTTTAGTCTTATCCAAAAGAAAATCCTACACAAAAGTTAAAAAACTTACCCTGTCTATTCCACTATTTTCCACTTCTAATCTTTCACATTAAACCTGTTTCCAGATGACTGAATTTTTTTATAGATATCTCTGATCTAATTCCTTCTTAAAGATGATACCAGACCTGATGTTCCAGCTTACATTTAATGAACACCAACTAGAACTGAAGTTTACTCAGTGTGTCTTAAGTGTCAATATCGCATTACATTGGTGTGGCGAAATGAGAGCTGTTTGCTTCCTTTCTGCTTTCTACAAGAGGTCAAGCAGTGTGACCTTTTTAACCCACACTCAGTTTGTGGTTCATTGTAGTGCTCCCCATATCTTTCTCTGGAGATGTGCTGCCTACACAGCCACATTGCACTTCTTCACTTAGATAATATTTAGATCAAAACTTTAATCAGTATGCTGGGTTGGGCTGAGGTAGAGTTAATTTTCTTTACAGTGGCTTGTATGGAGCCATATTTTTGATTTGTACTCAACACAAGGTTTATAATGCAGAGATGTTTTTGCTATTGCTGAGCAGTGCTGACACAGAGCCAAGGCCTTTTCTGCTTTTCGTACTGCCATGCTGGCAGGGAGGCTGGGGCTGTATGGGAGGTTGAGAGGAGACACAGCCGGGACAGATGACCCAAACTGACCAAAAGGATATTCCAGACCACATGACATCATGCTCAGTATATAAAGTGAGGGAAGAAGGAGGAAGGGGGAGATGTTTAAAGTGGTGGCGTTTGTCTTTTTAAGTAACTGTAATGCCTGATGGGGCCCTGCTCTCCTGGGGATGGCTGAACACCTCCCTGCCCACAGGAAGCAGTTAACTAATTCCCTGTTCTGCATTGCTTATGCACATGGCTTTTGCTTCCCCTATTAAACTGTCTTTATCTCAACTCATGAGCTTTCTAGCTTTTACCCTCCAGATTCTCTCCCCAGTCCTGCTAGTGGAGGAGTGAGTGAGTGGCTCTGTGGGGCTTGGCTGCTGGCTGCAGTTAAACCAATATCTGTATCATTCTGAAGCCTAATCCTGTCCTCTGCAAAGTACTTGCCGCTTTTCCCAAGTAGGTATCAACTGAAAATTAATAGACATTTTCTCTATCCCACTGTCTAGAGGAAATTTTATCTCTTTCTAAAGAAAACCACTTGACAGACTCTCATGCTTCTTGTTTGTCAGTAAACCATTGACAACTACTCACTGAAATTATAATTCCAAGACAGAGAAAGGCAAAGCATACCATACTTTTTGGTGACTTTTTGCTTCAGCATTTGTTTAAAAAAAAAATTTGACTGACCTGATGTCAATTAACTTTGGTGGCAGGATATATGTTAGAGACTAGACTGCTCTTACAGTATCTTCACCAAGACCAAATTTCCCTGCTTTTCTTTAAGAACACTTCTAACATTTTTGTAAGTCATAAAACACACTTATCACTATTACATCTCCTTGAGACCTGTTATCTTGTCATAGAGGGAAATCAGATTGCGTTACATTCTTGACAAATCCATTTTCACTGTTGTTTAGCATCTTTTTATCTTCTGTGTGATTCCAAACAGATTATCTGCTCAAGTGTCTTTCCAGGAATTAAATTTAGCCTGACTGGCCTATAATTCCCTGGGCCTTTATGTGTTTTTGGGAAAGACAGACACAAACGTTTCTTCCCTCCCCCTGCAATTCATTTACTTTTTATCCTTTAATTCTCAAAGCTCATAAGGGAAGAGTCTAAGATTTCTTAAGTATTCCATAGTGAATTAATTGTGCCAGACAATTTGAAAATATCTGACTCATCTAAGCAGACTCTAACCTGTTCTTATCTCTCTTCACTAATTTTAATTACGCTAGTCTTCAGAAGACAGTCAGCCTTTTTTTGAATAAATGCTGACGAAGATAAAAAAACCCGATAACCAAACAACCAGGCATGCCACTATTAGTTTTGCCTCTCTGTCAATTAATGGGCACTCTTTCCCTTGTCTTGTTCTGATTAATGACTTACAGGATGTTTACTTTTACTCTATTGTTAAAACCATTCTTTAGTCACTTGCCCAATAGTGCTATTTCTATGACCAAAATGATGCTCATGGTGAAACTCAGAAGATTCAGGGGGTGCATGATATATGATCTTATCAGTTCGGGGGGCTTCAGGCATTTCTGCCTCGGCAAGCTCCTCCAATACTGTCACCTACAGACTTATGAAATTTTTCTACTTATGGTTCAGATTGATGCTTACAATAAATCAGAGCACAAAGGGAGCATGACAAAATTTGATTTATTCCCTCTTTTATGTGAGCCGGTGACAGGATACAAGCCCCCTTCAAAAACATACACTTTTGCAAGGCAAAGAGTATAAAAGAATGTTGAGCTTGGGTGCAATGATCTTGGATGTAAAAACCCGACATGCAAAAACATGGGTAGTTTTTTATTACAGTCAAATGAACCCCAGAGGGGAATTAAGCTTACTCAATACAGCAAATATGACCTAGTAAGAGAAAGCCAAACAAGGCTGAAACAGTGTGTCTGGGTTTTTTTTCACTTAATTGCCATTAATAGAGGAACTAGCTTCTTAGAATCTTATTAGTATCTAATATTAGTAATATCAGTAGCTCTCTGTGTATACTAGAAATTATGCAAATCTTACCTCAGAAAACCTTTGTACATCCTGGGTTAAAGTTCCTACCCTCTTCCACTGATAGTGTTTGAGTAACTTCAAAATTGCCGGATTCACTGCATTATCAGATGGCACTGTCCGGAAGAAATAAGGATATTTTTTCTTATCAGCCAACTCTGGGGTTGTTGCTGCAAATGAAAGCTGGAAAAAAAAAAATCAAGTGAAAAAAAAGTGAGTCACCACAAGTCATCTAGAAGTCAGAAAAAACCCCCACCCCTTTGCTTTTCTCAATGCAACAAGACACAATCTGCACATCACCTTACAGCTTGGAAGTCCTACAGTGCCATTTACTTTTAAAGAGATTTTTGAACTCTAGCTCTGTAAACCATCTTCTACAAAATTAAACTAGGTTTAGTGGTGTAAAGTCAGTGGTGTAAAATCCTCTGTTGAGATCATGCATCTTACACATTGCACAAGCAAGAAGGCCTAAGGGAGTAAATCTCTATGATGAATTCCCCACCAACTTCTCTTCATAAAAGTTGAGAATAGCTTCAAGAGGATATTATATTCTCAAAGTCTTATCTATCTTTAAATTACTGGGTGAACTTCTAGTAGCACTTCTTCCTATCTTCAGGTAATAAAACAGCTCCAGGTAACAGAAGAAGAGAAAATAATTATAATAGCCAAGGCTGCCACTCGGAAGTTTACGTGGGTTGCAGCTTCCTGCACGGAAGCAGCCTCCTGTGGTTTGTTATGAAAGGGGACTCAGCCACTAAGACACACCTGAAAACATCAGACTTTGTTCATGGTTTGAGAATGCATATGACAAAAGAAAAGAGGAAACCCCTTAAAACACACAGATGAAACCAAACAGAAAACCACCAAATTCTTCTGCCCAGGTTAACAGTAGAGTAATTTTGTGAAAGTGTTATGAAGAGAATGTCTGCATATTCACTTCTTCAAGACAATCCTACTCCAAAGATACTTCTGGTCATTCCCTCCAATACTTTTTAGGGCACTAGGAATGTGCTTCTCAACCATTTATTTTTTTTTTTCAGCCAAGCATAGTGGTTGACGGGTTTCATAAAATACTGGTTTAATGCAAAATTGGTTTGACAGTCAGAAAACGTAGGTGAATTCAAGCCTATGTAAGTATATCCAAACATAGCATTAAGTTTGATTTCTTCAATCAAGCATTCAGTATATTGGGGTTAGATACCTTTTTTTTTTGAAATTCAGAATAGACAAGTTTAATCTGAAATAAAAATTCAAATCCTTTCTTCATGTTTATAAAAATCTGGATTTAGCCTACCAGAGACAGGATTAATTTTCTGTCTGATTTCAGATTCATGAAGAATATATTCCACTGTTATAATGGCCCAAATACAGTTTGCTTTCCTAATTAAAACTCCTAAACCTCAAACAACTTAAAGTGTCCATAACTGGCCAGTTTACACTGTACCATTCAAAACAAAAAATTCTTTGTCTTCACTGATCAGGAGGTAGAGAACATTTTTAAGACCTTCTACTGCCATAAAATTTTAAGGTAAAACATTTTTATTACAGCAACTGATCTTCTACTAGATTTCATGGAAAAAGTACAATATGAGGCGCTGTTATAATGTCGTCTTGATTTTCCAACTCCATTGCCATAAGGGAAGAAGAATGGACATCTGCCTGGTAGACCTAGTCAGCTTTTCTGTCTAGTCTGGCAGTGCTGAACATCATTCATTCATTGTACAATGAAAACGGAAATAAGGACTTGCATCCCTGACTGAGAAAGAAAGAAAATTTGACATTAGAAATCCAACATGAAGAGGAATACCTCTTGGCAGCCTAGCTGCCTGACTGTAAAGGACTTGCTTTTCAAGCTATTATGGTTTTGGATCAAACATAATTTGATTGATCCTTAAGAAAAAGAAGTAAAGAGCAACACTGAAGTAAGAGTAATGGCAAAAAACATCAGCAAGGTTCACATAACTCAGGTTCATAGATTGAATGGTAAATTTTTCTGACCGATAGTAAAAAGCTCCATAGTAATGAGAAGCATCTCTATACTGTGAGCCAGCGTTAGGGTGAAGATCTGTGATAAAAGCAAGACAATTCAAATCCATCCTTTGTGACTTTTTAGTGACTTAAAGTGCCTAAATTATTATCCTAATTGCTCAGATTTCCTTGGAAACAATAAAGCAAAACCTCACCTCTCTTCATTGCTTACAGAAAGATGAAGAAGACATAACAGATTTCTCAGCCATCTAAGGTGAGGTGAGATGAATCCAGGTTTAAGTGTAAAACTAATGACACCTGAATTACAAAAGAGAATTCTTCTTCATTTTTTGAATAAAGGTACTAAAATGTAAACCAGGAAAACTTAATGTTCAAACAATTCTTGGATTGTAGGATGGAACCAGAGGACTTTCTTTCAAGCACCACATATATCATGGTTGATCTCACTCTGTATCACTTTGACATTTAATAAGACATTCATAAGAGATGGAGAAATATCCTGAAGAAGTTAAGTCATTGAAAATCCTTAACTTTACATAAAATCATCCCTGCAAGAGTTTGGGACATGCAATGAATTTAACCCAACAAACACCAGCACTCAATATTGTGCTTCGAGAAGAACAAGGAGGAGAAATGAAAAACGTCATCATGTTCTAAAAAATGGTAGTGAAAAATCATGTTAATAAATGAACTGACACAAGGTAGACTTACTGGGAAGGTATGTGATATAGCGCAGCTATATGGAAATATCAGGAAAATATTCATAACTAAAACTTCATGTGATAAAGCACGTAAGATCACAACACAGTCCACCCACATATACGTTGAGATGGTACAGCCCTTTTTAACTGAACATAAATCCTCTGTATTTTAGGGATAAAGTGGTTTATTCATGGCTGATTCGAAATTTGCAACCTTTTCATAGTTTCTTCATTCTACAGGACTGAAAGCCATTCTGCTTTTTGTTACAGGAATTTCTTTTTATAGCTTTCAGATATTTAGTCAAAAATCTGGATGAATGGTAATCATACTTCTGATATAATTCTCTACAAAACACAAAAGTACTATTTTTGCATTTTCAATGCAGACATATTCATGCACTGACAGAATTTTTTTTTACAGGTGTTTATAGCTGCCCCTCCACATTCATGTGGAGTGAGAGATAAACAGTTACAGGCAGGATTATAACTCAGCAAAAAATGCCTGTGAGGTGTATGATGTCATTCTTTCACAGAAAATTAATTTATATAATTGCCAAAAGCCAAACTTCAAGAAAGGATGAATGACAGGGAAAAAAGGTTTTTTCAAGTTGCTAAAAAGTGGAGGATGCAGTGGACATCTACCAGGTGATACATTGTAATTGTATGTGGTATTTGTGTGTGGGCATACGTGAACAGGCTCTATGCATGTGTGTAGGTAGATATGGAGAAAAAAAATCACTCATATATTTAAAATATATCATTTTAAATACTGTCAGAATAACTGAAGTTACTTCCTAGATTATCTCTGAGAAATCTTTCTTTAGAATATCTGTTTCCAATTTGATACAATTTGTGAGCATCGGTACCTGAACTTAAAATGACTGTATATACATAAGCTATGACTCAGATGGGAATTTCTGAAATGAAAGATTTTAAAACTCTGAAATGGAAAATAAGACAATATTTACCACTCAAGTAAGAATATTAACTACAGCACAAAATGAGAACCAAACAGATCAAGGTATTGAATAGACTTTGGTGGACTTTGTTGAAGAACTGAAAGATATACAGAAAGATTTTATTAAAGAAATTAAACTTTCTCAAGAATGATGATACTTCTGAAATGAGAAAAACATTAATTTAGTTGGAAATCCACACATTTTCATAGAAGGTTTGACTTCAACAGCAGATAGATGAAAAAAAAAATTTAAAACAAAGTGTTGAAAGGAAGAATTCTGCAGAAGGGGAGTAAAAGGTAGCTTCATAACCCTATATTAAGTTTAAATGAGGTGTGGTAGATTAAATCAAGAACATCAGTCTGAAGTACTTTAAGGTAAAGCAAGCGTGCTCATGTTTAAGGAAGTAACAGAGCATTCCCTTAAAGAAAGTCAGTACAGAAGCAGCAATGGTAAGATGATAAGCTCTACCATTCATTTAAGAAAATGTGATGCAATACTGATGAAATAAATGGGAAATACTACGAGTTATGTAAGAAAGAATGGATATGAGAAGGCTGAAAGAAAATCAGAAAAGGAAAAAACACGAGCCCTATGAGGAGCAGCTGAGGGAGCTGGGGGTGTTTAGCCTGGAAAAGAAGAGGCTCAGAGGAGACCTTATCGATCTCTACAACTCCCTGAAAGGAGGTTGTAGCCAGGTAGGGTTCAGTCTCTTCTCCCAGGCAACCAGCAGCAGGACAAGGGGGCACAGTCTTAAGCTGTGCCAGGGGAGGTTTAGGTTACACACTAGGAAGAAATTCTTTACAGAGGGAGTGATCAGACATTGAAATGGGCTGCCCTGGGAGGTGGAGAATTCACCGTCCCTGGAGGTATTTAAGAAAAGACTGGATGTGGCACTTACTGCCATGGTCTAGTTGACAAGGTGGTGTTGGGTCATAGGTTGGACTCAGCGGTCTCAAAGGTCTTTTCCAGCCTAGGTGATTCTGTGAACAATATATACAGAACATATATATTCCATATAGGAGTCCAGAAGTTGGAAGCTGTCAGGCTGAATGAAGTCACACTGCTGTAGGGCAGGAAACCAAAATCCCCTCATAAAGTAAAGAGTAGCTGGTGGAGCAGAGTGACAAGAGATCAGGAGCATATCCCACCACAAGCCCACCAGCTGATCAAAGGGGGAGCCTGACATCCAGCAAAAGGTGCCAGAGCCTTTGGATTTGTCAATCCCAAATGGAGAATATGGTTCCACTCCCACGCCTTGCCTGTCGAAAGGAGAAGGCTGTGAAACAAAGCTACACACTGAGTTCATGAAGTATTATATACTGGGGATGAAAAAGGGGGGGAAAAAAAGCGCCTTTGGTAACAGAGTAACTTCCCTTAAATAAAATGTATTCTTCTAAGAGAACTGATTCATGTTTGCAAATCAGGGAAATTATTTTTTTGATCACCAGAGAGATTAGATTAATTTTTCTACCTTTCTGCACTAGCTTTATACAAGTAGTTTATTAATGACACTAGAAATTTAAATCTGCCCCTGTTGCTGCAAAACTAGTTCTCAGAGTTTTTTTTAATGTATGACAGATATCACCTTTATTTCCCGCATTTTTTCTAGAAACCTAAATTATGTTGATAAATCAGCATTGCTAAATAGGATATAAACTGCTGACTCAATTGATTGGTGATAACATTTTTCATCATAACTGAAGATTGCATGTCATGTATGCTTAGATAGGAAGCAATATTTTCTGGGGGGGAAAAAAAAGGAAAATACAATAATTCTTTCCAAAAACAGGGCAAAATGTCAGAAAGCTTCATAAAGAATACTCTTACAATGATACAGGATTGCACACAGAATCCTGTCACAGGAAAATAACAAGGACAAAACTCAGGAAGATGATAATTTGCAGCAATGTGTACTTGTAACATCACACACCACTGCTTTGTGTGCCTTGCCAGGAGCTCTAATGCTTTGACAAGCCTGTGCCAACAATAATAATACTCGAATGAGAGCATGTGATGGCTTGATGGTCCCAGGAGCTAGGACCAGAGTGGAAACTAATGAATAATGAAGAGTTAAAATATTTGCCTGCCACAACTTTTGAAACAGCATTAGATGATGTCACATAATGAATGAAACAATACTCACTTAACCCAGACAGAGAACAGATTGAAGCATAACAATTAAATTGCATTTTTAATGGAACAGTAATTATAAAATAGAAATATTTAGGTTAACTGTTAATTCACAGTAACTTTACTATAAAAGCCAACTTTTCCAGATGCGCAGTCAAACTAACGCTGAACTTGATCTTGCCACTAGTTAAGTATGAATAAATTTTAATATCATAACAGTACTTGAAATGAGACAATAGTGATATTCACTCAGAAGAATATTAATGAGAACCTTAAATATATGATAGCATGTAAAAAAAACCAAACAAGTAATATATTAGACTGTTTCTTCCCACCTCAATGCACTAATGTACCATCTAATCAACTTTGATGGATGACTTAGAGAAAAGGAAATAACATTCCAAAGATGGTTGCAAACACCCATATATTTTGAATGTATTTCAACATGAGAAGCTAAGTGCAGCCATTTCACTGACAGTTGCATTGCCGAGATCTTCAAAGCAGGTGAAAGAAACACGTAGTAATAAAGATGAAGAAACAAAGATAATGTTCTCAACAATTTACCTTGACAGGTGCGGGTGATAAGAGTATCTATATGCAGACAGCAAAGAAATAGGTTCTGAACTGGACCTAGGAATCATAGTGGCAGTCTCCCCTCCTAGCAACTTTAACCCCCAACAGCACAGGTGGCACACTAACATAAATTAACTAAAGAAGAAAATATTCCTTTTCCAGCAATAGTAAATCAGTTACATTTTTACCTGTCACATAATATTTTTAAATATTTACTTGAACAAAAGCTCTGGAGACTCCATCACTCAGAATATTTAATGGACTAGACAAACTTCATTGCTATAACAAATAAAAGTAATTATAATTTAAAAATGTTCTGTTAGCTCTGTCGGAGCTTTAAGTATGACAGTTGCAAGAACAAACTAAAAGTCTGTGAGAATATCTATGATGGTTCACTACCTGGTACTTGGGCAGGATGCCTCATCCAAATGGGAACATGAAAATGCACATTGTATTAAACACACTGGACAAGAATTAATCTCATGGCTTAACATCCCTTTCATATTCATAACATATTACCTATGTGATTAGAGCTACCGTTCCTTTTAAGATCAGATTTTTTTTTGCCAAAAACTGCTGCCCAGTATCATCTGTTGTTACCTTCATTCATTCTGTGTCCGAAATTGTTTCTACTGACTGCCTTTTGGCACCTGGGAGTTTCCAGAAAAAGCATTTCCAGCTGGTCTCAAGGTTGGAAGGCACCTGCCTCCATGCTGACGGCATTCCAGTGAATTAATCCAATCACAATAAGACTGCTATTCAGCTGCATTCTGCTCCGGAGACATTTTAGGAAGCAATTCTGGCTACTGAACAAATCAATATTTTTGAGGACAGAAACTGGTTTAGAGAAAATAAAATCCATATGAGAAATACTTCAGCTGAAAGATGTGTGCCTATAGGTTAATGGGAAAGGAGCGTTCAGTCATCTCTGTTTCCTCCTTGGGAAGCCTGCAGATATCTGAATGCAAGGAGCCAGACCAGACAATAAAGTCTGGTCTGTTGATGTAGAGCTTTTTTCACTCCCATAAAGTCTGTGAGTTATGATGAGGAATAGTGATTGAAGCTCTGGGGCCCTCAGTATAAGCAGGATGTGGACCTGTTGGAGCAAGTCCAGAGGAGGACCACAAACATCAGCAGGGAGCTGGAGCATCCCTCCCAAGAAAACAGGGTAAGAGATTGGGCTGTTTAGCCTGGGGAAGAAAAGGCTTCAGGAAGACCTTATAGCACCTTCTGGTACCTAGAGGAGCCCTACAAGAGAGATGGAGAGGGACTTTTTACAAGGGCATGGAGTGATAGGACAAGGGAGAGTGGCTTTAAATTGAAAGAGGTATGACATAAGGAAGAAATTCTTTATTGGGAGGACGGTGAGGCACTGAAACAGGTCGCCCAGAGAAGTTGTGGGTGCCCCATTCCTGGAAGTGTTCCAGGTCAGGTTGGATAAGGCGTGGAGCAAGCTGGTCTAGTGGAAGGCGGCCCTACCCATGGCAGGGGATTCAAACTAGATGATCTTTAAGGTCACTTCCAACTCAAGTTATTCTCTGAGTCTATGAATTCATTCTCTAATGGGTTTGGGTTTTTTGCCTTCAAGTCATGGAAAGGATAAACAGTCACTGAAAATTGTAGCAGATTTCCTGAAAAAAAAAAAAAATTAAGGAAGAAAACCTTTGTATTAGCATCACTGCTTCACCTGCCTCTTGAGCTAAAATATTGACTTCAACCGACCTGTTCACACCACCAACAGCCTAGGTTTATGAACTCCATAGAAAAAAAATATGAGTTAGAGGAATTCCTAGAATAACGTTTCAGGTGAACAGAAAATAGAATCGGTATTAGTGTTCAGAGCAAAATAAAGTTACATATAAAATCCAAGTCCAAGTAATGGGATCCACTGTTAGTTCTAATAAGTACTGCCTAACAAATGTAATGCATTCACCTTAATTCTGAGACATGCTAAGAAAGTATATAATGGAGTTATGGAGAATGTCCTTCAGTTCAGTGGTTGACAGTGCAACCAGTAAAGATAATAGAGACTTTATGGTTTAGAGTTTCAATTGGTAGTCAGGTAAACACGAGGCAGAATCACCTTGAACAGATTATCCCACCCAAAATTCAAAATTTATCATTAGGCTTAACTTGATTCTTTCACTATTAACAAAAATAAGCAACTGCCATCCCCTTTTCATTTCATATTTTTTCTGACCATTCATTTGAAAAGGTCTATCAGCATTTGAAGCAGATCTAAAAAAAAAAAAAAAACTTGCTTTTTCTACACTCCAGAAAATATTCTCAGATCTGTATTAGACACAAATAATTTACACCTAACACATGTGTTCTGCTTACTGCTACAGGCTGAATAGAGCATTGAAATTAAATGGAAAATCTACTGAAGTTTCTGCAAATTTTGTTTCCATTTCCATACAGGATAAAAGACAACATTTTGTGAGCATTTTCATAAATGGAACTGCATTGCAAAAGAGGGTTATATATCTTTGTCTATCATACTCAGTTGCTTAGCATTCGGCTACTGGCCTGGACTATATCGGAATTCAGCTTCAAATCCCTGCTCTCCTTCAGTCACAACATTATTGTTTATCTCAATCAAGCAAAGTTTCCTCCACTCATACTCTTGCGACCCAGTTGGCTTGTTTCTTGCCTATAACAGATTATCCTGAAAATTTAGTGGAAACTATCAACTTCATAAAATATTTCACCTTTGGAAAAAACAGGCTATATTGCCATAATCCATTTAAATATCCCTCTTTCCAGACCTATTCACAACAGTGTGTTCCTGGCTGGCTGCCCAAAACTATTATTATTCTACTAGTATTGTTTGCTAGACTTCATCCAGCTAACATGCTAAAACTACAGCTGTTCTGTCTACATCTGGATTTTAAATATCTGTTGGTTTTTTTTTTTCTGTCTCTAAATGATGAAAAGGAGGGAAAAAAACTTCCCCAGTATAAAGATACCTTAATTGTGTCATATGGCTGTGTGCAATTTTGTTCTTGTGAGCAAAGGAACGCTACGCTCTGTTGGAAATGGGGAGAAGGACCATTGGTCAGCTTTAAGTTGAGGATTTCCCAGTTTTTCTGTGGAGTGGACACTCTAATACAGTCCCAATTCTGTCCTTTCAAATTTTTATTTCTTTTACTGGAATACAACATCTTAAGAAATAAGGCATACCATGTTAGCTCCTCAAGATTTACTGAAATCTTTACAAAAATACTTTTTTCATAGTCCTAAATTGTGAAGTACTGATTTATTTCTTCATTCTCTGATTTTAAACCTAAGCAAGAAATCCCAGATTTTTTGAGATAAAACAGGTGACATCCTCTCTATGTAATGTACTGGTACATAAAGACATTTTATTCTACATGGAACAGCACAGCTCAAAGATGACTTATCAGGTCCTGGGAGCAACACCCCATCACTAATTCTGTACTTGGGCTGGGCTAATTTGCCTTTTCTTTCAGCTCTGTAACTTTTCTGATATCTCAGCACTGCATGCTGCAGTTACACCCCACCAGAAGTGCTTCAAGAGTAATCTGACATTAGTCACTTGGAACTGTACCTTCTCTAAAAATGGATAAAGAAGGGTTATGCTACAGAAATCAAGGGCTTGCTGGAGGGGAGATGTTTAAATAAAAACTAAACTAAAAAATAATAAAACTAAAAAAATCAGGGAACTTTTTCTCTCAGGAAATGTTGCCAGCAAAATAAATACTGCTTGCCCAGCAGCAAGGGCAACTTGAGTTACGTTGCCAACTAAAAACCTTCAGCAGAAATGTCAATCAAAATTACAATTATAATGTATTTGGCATTAAAATGTCAAATGTGTTGTTGATCCTCCTCTAAGAAATAATGAAGATCACGCATACTTTATGCATATTTTTCTTAATCTGTGGTCAATACAGATTTTAACAAAATGCTCTAGGTAGGAATCTACATGTACAAAACCTTTTAGTAACATATGCAACTAAGAAATGTTCATGCAGATATATTCAGACAACCTAAATTACAAAGCTGTCAACTTAAAGTTGCATTCTGGGTTTTTTTGATAACTATGAGACGTTTTAAAAAAAAATCTCATTAGGCATTGTAATCTATTTTTGTGAAATAAAAAAATGGCAAAAGGTCTTGGTCCAAACAAAAATCTCCTTCTGAACGTTACCAAAGAAGTGGAAGAAAGCATGAGCGTTTCCTCCCAGTGCTGATGGCTTCAGGACAGAAGTTAATCATTGCCTGAGCAACCCTCAGTGTGTTTTTCTCAATACCTATGCCTTGCAGGTCACTTCAGCAGTTATTATTAATTTAATAAGTGTTTCTTTATGCTTGCATTTGATTTTAAGTACAGTACTTGCCCCTGGTCTTTGAATGCATGCTGGGTAGAAAGCATTAACATTATCTACACCATTTAAGATTATGCACACTTCAATTAGATCTCTCAACCATTTTTCTTTAGTTGCTGCCATCATCCTAATTCCTGCAGGCTGAAAGCTGAATGTTTTCTCTAGACCTTGTTATCTTTTCTGTCACTTACTCCATAAAACTGTTCATTACAATCCCCTCTATTCCTGAAAAATATTCCTTATGGATCTGTCCTTCTTACAGACTTTTCCATAACTTATATCCATCCAGATGAGATAAAAACTGAACTAAATCACTCCACATCCATATGCAGTACTAAAGCCAATGTAGCCTTAATTTTTCATATGTAAGGAACAACTTTGTGCTCAATCTTTGTCACAGAGCCAGGAAAGTGCTTAAGAATATAGTTTAATTTTAAATATTTCAATAGTTTTATTGATTTGAGAGCAGGAACTCATATATGAAAACTCAGACATGCATTAGAGTTTGGTACTGCTTATTAGTTTTGGAAGGCTGCTTTAAATATCATCTTTCCTAATTCAATCTCATGTATTTCATTATTTATTACTCACTTCTTTGTGCAGTGATCAAGTTGTAATTTTTGAAGTCGCTTGCCTCTTCTCAGCCCTTTCATTTGCAAGCCAGTGTTAACTGAATTGCCATTTATTTTTATACAACATCTCTGATCAAATTTTTTGTCATATTTGTGTGTGGGGTTTTGATTGGGTTTTTTTTTTGGTTTTTTACCACAAATCCTATGGCTCTGTCTGCTTGGTCTCAACAGTTTACTTACTCGGGCATCTGTTATGTTGGATGCTGCTGAGTTCTTTTGGGTTTTTTTGAATGCTGCTCTTGAACATATTCCTGACAAATGTGAAATTGCCTGCTATTTTTACTGCCTCTACATAGGACAAACTAACAGTGGGGCAGACAGCAGGGAAAGTGAAAAGCATCTGTGACAGAGGTGACCAGTGAAATTCTGGATCAGAACATATAAACGGTTAATATTCAGCTGGAGATTTTGGAAATTAAACTGGTAATCTGTATTGCTTTTCCTAAGGACTTACACTTTATTTACACTATGGTTTCACTATGAATTTTGAAGTACCTCCTGCAGTTAAAATAATGTCAGCTTTATCAAGAATATATATCAAGAGATGCATTAACAACCAATATTAATGTACTGTGCATTTGGGTGAAAAGCAAAATAAGATTAATCATATTCACTGTCTTTTTTTACAAGCAGGTTATTCAGAAATTCTCTAAAGCTGAACAGTTAAGTTTCTTAAATGAGCCTTTAAATATAACTACTAAAGAGAACCACATCTTTGAGACTCGAGACCCTTGGTATATTTGAACACTTTTCCAATAAAAAAAGAGAAAGTAAACCACAAGTGACAGACTATATCTCTGTTTGACTGAGTTGTAGTAGAAATGAAGTTACTTTTCCTAATATGCTTTTGTTTGTTTTTTTCCTTTTTTTCAGAAAGTTCACATAAACCACTATAAATGGTGCATTCTTTCCTTTTTTTTTTTTTTTCTTTTCTTAATTAGTGATTCATCCAGCTCACTATTCATAAATTATGGGAATTGCCAGATTTCTTTCTACCATACCAATAGTTTATTTATTCTCCAGCTTCCAGGACTCCTGATTTTCCTTTTGTAGAGAGATTCAGATTACTCTGTGCAGAAAAGCATGTCCCAGAATACAGATATGGAGTTCCAAATCAGTTCCAAAATAAAGCTCTCAAGATAAAAAGCAGGGAGGAAACCCTGTCAGGATATAAGCAACTGCACAAGAACTGGATAAGAGACCATGAAAGAGATGGACAAGTGAGAACAGGAGAGGTTCTGTTCACAGCACAGAAAGACACTGTAGTAAAAAAAATAAGAGATGAATAGGCCAAAACAAAGCATGGACAGATATTACGGACAGATGAAGTGAAGAAAAGGACTTCTGGCCTCATTTTTATAATCTGCTTTGTGAGTACTTGGGCTGATTATGCAAATACAGGCATCTAGCCAGCTGCGTGGCTACATGTCCACATGTTCAATGAACATACTTCAGAGGTCTGCAGCCACTGAAGAACCTGTGTCACTTGGACGTCAGAGTGAGAAAGTAGAGAGTAGCATATGCTTTCTAAGACTTTTCTTAAGTTTACATGAAAAATTTTATGCCACAGTATATTTAAAGGAGCAAAAGCTTCAAATTTGATGTGATTTATATTGGTACATCATAACTCGTATTGACTTGCCTAGGGTAAACCTTAAGGCGAGATGAATCACTCCCTAGAAGCATCTGCTTCTCACTACTGTGAGCACTAGTGGGAGATTACGGTGACTGTATCAGATGCAGCCACCTACACTGAACTTGGCTGAATGAATTCCATAAAAATTATCAGACCTATATATTTAAGCATGTTAAGAAACAGTGAGGCACCTAGAAGACACTTTCGCCTCTTAACCCCTGAGGGTTTTTAGCTATTTGATTTCTTTAAAAGGTTAAACTAGATGGTTAGTAAAGCTGATGGTGCCTTAATTCTTCAAAAATCATATTAAAGGCAAATACAGATGTCACAAAATTTTCAAGTGGATTCATATCTTCACTGTCTGACAAAACTCTTAACATAGTGCTATGATATTAGAAAAGTGAATCTTCACTGTAATTCCTCTCAGCCTTAAAAATACTTGGAGATTCAGGCCAGGTGTCTCGAAACAGTCTTAACCTTGCTCTCACCCGATATTTCATCATAGCATAGTACTTCCACTTCTACATAAACTACCCAAAGCAGCTTATGGGGTAGTGGTTTACTTTTTTGAGTAAGAGCTGCCATTTGAGCCAGTGATTTTTTGTGGTGTCATTAAGCATGTAACATCATCACACCATGCCCATATAATATCCCTCTATGACCAGCAATCTCATTTACCTTAAATCTCAAGCAACAGTCAAACAAAACAATGCTCATACACTTTCATCTGCTCCTTTCAAGCTTTTGTACGTATATCCACACAACCCAGGCTGCAGCTGGACTAGTCCCCTGCTATATAACAGCTGCTGGACAGCAGTCGAGCTGTCACAGCCAGTCATGGAGCTAAGCCCTCACTCTCTGCTGTTTTCTGCATGTTCTGCTTGACCAAAAGACAAGTGCAATACCCTTGAAATACAACAAGAAATGTACTTTAACTCACCCCTTTCTACACTGAACTTCAAGGCTTTGCAGAAGCAGTGAGGTAAAACTGTGGCAGAAAGGATACTGGAGAGATACTGCAAACAAAACCAAGCATTTTTGGTTTGGGGATTCAGGAAACATTATTCCCCTATGACAGCCAGCTAAATATGGAATAGAGTCAGGTGGGTAGAAGGCTTTCTCATTGTTCTTTGCACAAAATGGTGCACCAAAGATAGGAAGTTTTCCTGGAAATAGTAGGAGCCACCAAAAGATAGATAGTAGTAGGCGACCAAAGATGCAGAACAGAGTAAAGACTCAAAAACATATGGTCTGGAAAAGTTTTGAATTAGTTGATCCGGTAAAGAAAAAGGAAAAATATATGGAAATACTATGCCCTCAGTCCCTAAATTGGCTATAGATAATATGACGATGGTGTTAGGATTTCACTCAAGTCATAATTGTCTAAAGTCCTTTTGTGTTAGATGTCTATTTTCAAGTTACTGATCAAATGAAACTGGAACATCCCATTGCTGATGGAAAGGATTTTTTCTGTATTCACATAGAGTATGCAATAATTCAGAAATTTTGATGCTATTACTTATTGATGTTATTGAGAACTCATAAGCTATACATTAAGATCAATACACATAATTTTCTTGTGTTGAGAGCCTCTATCTCTCACTGCCAGTAAAACAGTACATTTACTGAAGTTCTGAGCCTGCAGGACTCAATTCAGTGTAGTTGCTGGAAAGGAGGTGGTCAGGAAGAGGCAGGGAAGGGCAACATCTCCAAAAGGAATATTACAGATTCTGGGTATTTATGGCTTTCTGAATACTTATTCCAGAGAAGTACAGCACTGTTTCACAACAGCTTTCAATGAGTAAGAAACTTCTCCAATTTCTTTGGGGGTGAGGCTGGAAACAGACATGGGCATCCTCTCTGCCCTGTATGTCTTCCTATCTCTCCTTTTTCTCCTGCAATATAAAATATTTGCCTCCTCCTTGAGGCTCACAATACAAAGGCACAAAACAGCCATTCTTCTGCCTGTGGCATAACCTCAACTCACCTCCTCCTGAGCTGCTCAGAAGAGGTAAGAACCAGAAGCTGTTCGCCACATAAGATGGAGTACAAAGGTGACGGTAGAACAAACAACTCAAAAGGCTGGATAAAATGTTGTCTGCCCTTGCTGATCTGCCCCTTGCTTCCCTCCACAGTGATCCCTCTCTCCCTAGCCCCTGACTCACTACTGACCAGAGAAAGAGCAGACACCAGCGGGATGCCTGTCCCTGTGTTTTAGCACAGAGTTAAGACACACACCTTCATCTCATGGCTGCCACCCAAACCTGGTGTTAATGGCATGGGCAAGCTGCTGCTGTGGAGTGCACTAGGATTTGTAACGAGAGCCTATTAGGAGTGCGTGACCTGTGTCTGTAGTGGGTTCTCAGGAATGAAGTAGTTGTTCATAGTGTTCACTGTCTTCATTCTTACAAAATCCAAGCATTAAAAAAAAAAAAGCCTAAGCATGTTATACAGTGTAAGAACACATTCATACACACATCAGATCTCCTCTGGCACTTCTCTTCCACAGGCTAAAAAATCCCAGCTCTCTCAGGCTCCCTCATATGATAGATGCCCAAATCCCTTCCTAGCTTTTGCTTCAGTACATCCATGTATCTCTTGTTTTGGGGAGTCCAGATGTGGACACACCAATGCAGATGTGCTGTAGTCAGGGCTGAGCTGAGGAGAAGACTCACTTACCTCCCTTGTCCTAGTGGTACACTTTCCCCAATGCAACATGGCTGCTTCTGGCTGCCTATGCTGCAAGTGCACTTTGTTGGCTCATGTTTGACTTTGTGTTCACCAGGAGCCCCAGGGTCTTTACTGGAAAGGAGCTTTCCAGCCAAACACTACCCAGCCTGTACAGGTGAATACCCAAGGTTTCCACCTCTACAAGGGCAGAACTTGGCACTTCCATTTGCTTGGCTTCAGAAGATTTCTGCTGGACAAGATCTCCAGCCTATTGGCATGCCACTGAATGGCAGCACAACACAATGGTACAACTGGTGTACCAACAATTCCTCCGGTTTTTTTCACACCTGCAAATATACTGAGTCTGCCCTGCCCCATCATCACTGACAATGTTACACTGCATTGGCCCCATTATCAATCACTGTGGTCTAAATACTAAATAATGTATTTTAAATGCTTACATGCATACTTGAATTCCATGTTTGTCATCTTCTCAAAATATTCTTGATCAAAAAACAAAACAAACAACAAAACCACACAAAAACCCAAAAAAACCCACCCAAAACAAACAGAAAAATGCAACCAGAAACAGTCATAAAGATGAGTTTTAAGAACCACTAAGGTGCAGTTGCAAGTTAAAGCTCTAAAACAAAATACATACGGTATATCCCTCTATTTTCCTCTCTGACAACAAATTGGTGGTAAACACATTATTCAGTTAGAATGATGGCTCCTAGCCCTATTATTTACACACAGTTAGACAGAAAATATCTTCACTAAATGCGAACTAACAATGTTCAACCTCAATCCTTTGCATTCTTTCTGTATATGCAGTTCCCATGGAGTATTCCAGGCTCAGGTAGCAAGCTTACTGTCTCACTATTTGAATGGCTGTCATTGAAAAAACAGTGTTACTTGAGTCACAATTCCAATACATGATTTCCCAAATGCAAATTCACAAATCTCACAACTGCAGTTCTCTCATTGCTTCTGCACTCAGAAACTGCAATGCATCTAAAAGAACTGAGGATAAGAGAGTAGCTTTAGATTTCATTTCAGATAATCAGCCATAGACTGGTTATCTCTTCACTCCTGCTCACGAAGGACTGAGAGCTGACAGTCTGAGGAGATGAATGGGAAGAATCCACACAATGTTCAAATTTATTCATTCAAATTTATTCGAACAAGTTGTTCACAAAGGAAGGCAAACACCTAAGCTGGAATCCACTCGTGCCTGAGCTCTGCACTCCAATTCAAAAAATCTTAACATATCAGGGTGATGGCCACACCAGGTCAAACCGAAGATATACACCATCGTTTCCTTCACCTCTGCATCTGCTCTCTCCTAGAAATCTGCTCTCAGACACTGTTAGAGACATTCACAAAGAAACTCCCAATCTCCAGAAATCTGCAGCTCAGAAATTTATTTTGGATCTTTGGATTTAATATTCCTCACTTTTTTTTTCTTTTTATTTTCATTCTATGAATTTATCTAGTTCAGCTATGTTTTGAAATTGCAATTTTTGGCCTGCATAATAATCCACAGCAAAGAGATACAAAGAATCCTTTACTGGAGGAACCATCTTTCCTACTTTGTTCTGAATTTGTTTCTTTCCTGTTTCATTTTATGCTGCAAAGTTCTTGGTTAAAAAACAGAGTGAATAAACATCTGGCTTAGGAAAGTTCACAAGACCTCATGACCAGCACTATTTTAACTGCCTGAGTGATACAGAGTGCCCATTACCTTACCATGCATATTAAATAAGACGATCAGGATTGCAAAATCTGAGTGCGGCTGCTTAGCAGTCCAAAGACTAGTAACATAATTTTGGAAGAGACACTGGAAATATTCCCTTTATTAACAAAAAAGGTAAATGTTCATGGGTAAATACTGAATTTTCACCTGTTACAATCCTAGACTAATTATTGTGTATCACACTGGTAACATTAGAGATGTTATCATTATTGGACATGGTGCAGTGATGAACACAGTAGTGCTAGATAAACAGTTGGACTTGATAATTTTAGAGGTCTTTTTCTAACCTTAACAATTCTGTGGTTCTGTGACGTGCGTGCCTTGGAATGCCTGTGTGGCAACATCATATATTAAATACTGTAGAACAACTGGACTATGCACTGACCACTAGTGCATACAGATAGACATCTTTAAAGATTTATGTTTTATTACTAAGTTTTCCTATGCTCACTGCAGCTTCCCACAAAGACGATCAGACTTCCCATCAGACAATGCAACTTGCTGGCACAGTGTGGCAACTCCGGCAATTCTTAGCTGGAAGTTAAATCTCTAATCCTCAGGCTGCTTTCAATTATAATGAGATAGGAAATTGCACGCAATTGATCCCAGGATAAGAATTTTATAAGTGGTTCTGTAAAAGTCCATCCCCACCCTCTGGCAAAAAATAGAGTAGGGCCACACTGAGAATCCAGCCCTTTTCTTTCTTGAAAATGCACGGACATCTGTAAATTATTTAAAAAAAAAAATAAAAATCTTGCAATGAAGCTTTTCAGCAAAAAAAAACTACTGGGACATTCTAAAATTCCTCAGGTTTCATCTTGACAATTAGATTTCACCAGAGCCAAGCAGAGAAATACAAACGAGAAGATGCTGCGAATCCTGTATTTCAAGACATGTGGCTCTGACATTTATTATTCGGAAGCCAGCAATTCTTGCAGCCATCAAGACCCTGCAGTTCAGGGTTCCTGGCTGTCACAAGCTCTGTCAGGCAGCCGGCAATGCTTCGAGCCGACATTAATCACCGACTTTGGGGTTCACAGTCGCTACAAGCAGTTCCAGCAACTTGGCGGTGCTAGTAACAATTTATTTCACTTAGCAACAAATGCTGGCATATGGGTGCTGCCTATAATTTCTAAGGAGTCTTTTGCCAAGCTATTAGCTTCCACAGTCAGCTGGGGTTATAGTAATGGGAGGCAAGAACTTCTAAGACCATTTCTAACCATGGTGCCTAACAACAAAGAGTACCTTTGGCTACAGTAACTGTGCATACAAACATTGCTAATATGTTGGCAACTTTCCTAATAATAACCAAGTGCCTGATACTACCTACAGCTGTGGAAGCATTAGTCAGTGCTTCAAAACGCTGCTGCTATGTCAACAACATGTATAGAGTTTAACAAGTCATTCTTACACTACCAGGAGATATTCTGCCAGAGCTCTGTGCTGCAGCTAAGTCCCTCAGCAGGGTATATTAGCTCAGGCTTAGCACTGTGTGAATAAAGTCACACAGATTTTGAGCAGTGTGAAAATATTGAAAGCTACACCGCAGAGAATACAGGATGCTGAGAACACAGACAGAGGCTCTGCTTCTGAATATCAAAAAATGTGTTTAATGCATCAGAGAGACTGAGTACAAAATTTTAATTCAGACATCACTGTCATTATTTGTGAAGATATCTACAGTGTTTTGGTTTGGTTGTTTGGTTTTTGTTTTTTTTTTTTCTCCAAAATCTAAATTAAAAATAAAAAGGAAAATGCTTGATGCCTTATAAACAAGTTGTGGATTTGCTCCACTGAGTCTTCATAAAGAGATGTCCAAGGAAATGAGTGACATAATTTTCAAAAGCAATATATTATGAAAGATAAAGTGTAATTCAATCTCTGAATCCTGTAATATAGAAGTATAATTTAACATTATTCTACTACAGAAAAGGAGGAGACCTGACAAATCTTTCCATAACTTCAAGTTTCACCATATCTGCAAATTCCACAAAGGAGCTTTTAAACATTTTTTACTTTTTTATTGGTAGAAGACAAACTTCTCTCTAAATTAAAGAATACCTGTGAAATTATTTAAGTCTTTGTAATAGAAAAAGTGTATTACATGTAATTTCCTCATTTCATTTTGAAAATGGTTAAACATTTGCTTCTACAAGTCTTTGGTTTATCTTGGTTTGGATTTTATATATTATACACTTAAATATGTGACTAACTCTAATGCTATGAGATGCATTAGGATGCCTTATTAAAAAGCATGTCTGAAGGCAATTTTGATTTTAAAAAAAATCAGACAGATGTTGAAGGACAAAATTTTGGTGCATAACGGACTGTGTTTTCAAGTTTTTTTCCTTTTTCATTGCTGACTCCATCAAAAACATAAAGGGTGTATCTTGCTAAACCAGTCCGATCGTAATTTTTTATAGAGAACAAACTTTGTACCTGAAGCATAAACAAGGGAAATGACATATCTCATTTTTAATGCTATTCTACAATATTTTCTAAGCAGGTTAACAACCATTCTAAGCAGACTGAACTACCATTCATTGTAGTTAGGAAACTACAAAAGAAAATTAGCTATGAAAATTTCATACAATGCCATGTGGTTTTCTGTGCTTATATAGAGTCTATTCCAGTTGTGATACCCTATGGGAATAAGTGATGAAATAACCTGGAAGCTATCACACTTGCAGATAACTTCAGAGGGTTCCAAGATACAGAAATGCAGTTGTGGAATTTAGAACAATGGTAAAAGAGAGAAACACTCTGGAGAAAATAGGATAAAATTCAGTAAGATGAAAATAAAAACCTTGACACACTTAGTAACAATAAGACCCATTAAATTAAAAAAAGTTAAAAGGCAACTTATTAGACTTGTATGGCGACAAAAAATATCTAAGCATATAATAGTTTACAAAGTCGAATGTGAATCAGCAACGGCATTCTGCAGGAAAAAGGTCATGCTGTTGTGTACTGACTAACAGGAGCGTTATCTGTACTCCAGTGGGAGTGGACTTCTTCCTCTACTGTTGGTATATGTCAATAGAGCAGTTGAGTCTAAGAACATATCGTTGTTACCAGTACCAAAAGGAGGAGAGGTCAACCATTTCTTTTGTGCCTCTTTCCAGAGGTTATGCACAAGATTGACACAGAAGGCCCAAATGATACAACCACTTGTAAAGAAAATGCTTTTAGTTGGTGGCATATAGTCAGTATAATCTGCCCACCACAATATAAAACTAGACCTCATTCATTAAATCCCATTTCAGCAACTGTAAGATACCACATAGCGAAAAGGTGTGTTCCAATAACTCAAACCCACAGAATATTCCCTGCACACTTTATTACTGAAACTAAAACTGAAAACTTGCTGCAAAACCCTCTTTGAGATAGCAATGATGTGCCACAAAATGGAAGCATAGAAAGATGAGAAACACTGCCAATGCCCTTGACCTACATAGAAACAGGGAATTTATTCTGTGAAACTCTTAATGACCTTTGTTAGAGTTGGAAAATCTGGTGGCCCAACAGAGGTGAAACAGCCACAGCTCTCTGCCCCCAGGTCTAGCCAGTAGCGAGGCTGGGCACATATTCCCTGTACAAAGGACACACACATACACGTATATGCATGTATCGACATGGCCAGCCACACAAACACAGACAAAAACACTGACAGCACCAATCACCTCATTCTGTTTCCTTTTCTGGCTGGTCAGGATGAAAGTGTTTTAATGGAAAATATATGCATATATAGGTATGTATATGTCTATATATGTATATATGTACACAAAATAGACTCCTCCATTGCTGGGCTTAAATATTCAGTCTGTCCAGCAGCTGTCCTTGGACACTCAGGTCTCCCCAGCTGGTGACACCTGGACATACAAACTGCTGAGGTCTCCAGCCCTGCCCCGACTGCTGGTGCTCAGACACACACAGGCACACTGTGGGTCCCTCCAATCACTGCCTCACACCCTCAGCCTACCCACACACACAACAAATGGTGCTGGTCAGGCACAGGGCATGGTCAGAAAACTGTACTGGCCAGCAATGTGTTTCTATACAACCAGGCTCTTTTAACCCCTTTGCCCACTACTTACCATACTTGTTTCTCCCTAATTCACCATGATCCCTCTCTTTTGCCCTGCTTGTGCTTCCTTCTCTAGATGTCCCGTAACAAGTTTCGTACAATCCCAAGACACCCTTTGCCTGCATCCCTTAACAATCCCTACAGCCTATAGGCAGCAAGACACCTCTTTTAAAGGTGGTCCCAAGACCCTCTCCCACTGACTGATCTTGATGGGTCTCACATCTGGACAATGGGGCCCATCACTCCCTTGCAGCAGACCTGTGAGTATCTGGTTCAGGGTCCTCTGTTTCCCTGATAAGCTTCCGGTGTTCCTCCAATTGCCATTGTCCCTCTGCTCCTTTGTTATCATGGCAACAAACCTTTTATCTTATCTTTATCTTATACCATAACAACCTGAAGTAGTGGACTATGTATCATGTGGCAGAGGAAGGGAGGAGGGGGAAGGAATCACCACTAGCCTGAGGTGTCAGACTTGTGATCCTGATGCCAACCAAAGCAACCACCTGCACTCATGAGCAGTACACACCAAGTGAAAGAATTGCATATGAAGTGTAATACCATCATGACTTGCCCTACTTTCTGTCTCTTTCTATAGCCAGTTTCCAGTGTTTAAGTAAAGCAATAACAAAGAAACGGACAAGCAGAAGGAAAAACAAATAAGGACTCTTTAAGGCTGAAATCTTTCCTCTGCACGTAGCATAAACCCTGAAATAGTATGAGCATCTACATAACACTCATAGAATCAAAGAGTGGTTTGGGTTGGAAGGAATCTTAAAGAATATGTATTTCGTAGCCCCCTGGTAAGAGCAGGGATACCTTCCACTAGACCAGGTTGCTCAAAGCCCCATCCAACCTGTCCTTGAACACTTTTAGAGATGGAGCACCCACAACTTCTCTGGGCAACCTGTTCCAGTGTCCATTATATATTCACATATATATACTGATTGTTTATATATATGTTCAAAAATATATATTTATTTAAATAAGTTATAACGTGTTTATACATTGTATATTAAGGCAATAAATACCCAATTCATCACAACCAACAGAGATCTAAACCTCTTAACCCCTCCTGGGTTTACCAACCAGTCAGACATTCGATGACTCATCCTAAGCCTAGCTGTTTCACCACAAACTGTCTACAGTTTCTCCTGTTTTCCCTATATAAACACAGTAACACGGTCTACACACAGCCATTAAATATTCCCAATCTCTCTGCCCTCAACAACCTCCTTTGATATAGGCCATCTCAGAGCTTCACTCTTTGGATGTCTAGAAACCTTTTTAAAACCATCAAATCTAAATACTTTATGAGCACTGTGCATTTGCTCTTTGAACAGAAAGATAACCAGCCTCAAAGCTTGTTGGAAAATATTTATGTACTTTCTCATCATCATTTCAGTAAACAAGCTACAACATTTCCCTCCAGAATCCTTTATTCTCTTATTCATCTCTTTTGGGCTGTTCCACTTCAAACTGTATGAACATTTTGGCCAGATTTTTTGAGAATATTCTAATGATTTAATGAGGTATACTACCTATACTACCATGCTACTAATTGTCTCCTGTTCCAAGCAAGAACCACTTGCTACAACAAAACTGAATTACCTTTGGCGTACACATCACACAGGTCTTTTACAGTCACAGGTGACTAAAGCACTATGTCTTTGGCAGAAATTTTTGTTACTAGTTTCAAAATCCATGATTCTGCATAATGAATCCTTCCTTATAATTTCTATCGTTCCTTCCAAAATTACATGTGTTTCCTCTGCAATTCAGTGAGAAAGTTCTTTTCAGTAATACAATATAAGGCAGCTTTGACATCAGAATGTGAAACTTCCTCCAAACTACTGAACGGCCACAAAGTCAATGGTTTAAGGGGTCTTTATGAGAAGGTGGTATATAAGTGGTTTGAAATCTTTCAGAAGAACAAGGGCAGTAAATCTGCATATAGCATGTTTGTAATTCCCAACAATTTAAAAGGGGATGTGCGTCTATGTGTGAGCAGCTGGGAGGAGGAATAACAGGAAATGTTGAGCTATGTCAGACAAAATTATTGATATTCATTGCTATTATGGAGGAAGTGTAATTTATAGTGACGGTCTAAGTAGTAGTCTATTTTGAGGGATATTATGATTTATTCATTTTTGCTATTTACTAAAAGGCTTAAATACAGAAATGGATTAGTGTCATTGGTATGATCTTTTATCTTGTATTCATCTTTTATAAGTTTAGCTTTGTTAACAATCATGATGCTATGTAAAATTCATTGACTTTACCTGATTAAAAAAAAATTATCATTTGCTCCTTCAGTTTAGTTGAAACAGTGAGATTTTACAGAAATACTGAAAATTTTTACTGTTGGAAATATTTTGGGGCTTTTTTTCTGAATCTTAATTTATTTTTTATAAGTCTTTATAATTTCATAGAGTCATGGAAAGGCTTTGGTTGGAAGGAACCATAAAGATGATCTCATTCCAACCCACCCCAACATGGCCAGGGATGTCACCCCCTAGAACAGGTTACTCAAAGCTCCACCTAATCTGGCCTTGAGCACTTCCAGAAATGGAGTGTCCATGGCTTCTCTAGGAACCCATTCCAGTGTTTCACCATGCTCACAGTAAAGAATTTCTCTAACATCTAATGTAAATCTCTTCTCTTTCAGTTTAAAACTGTTCCCCCTTGTCCGATCACTCTCCCCCTTTTTCCTAAGCCCCTTTCAGGTACTCAAAGGCCACACTGAGGTCACACTGGAGCCTTCCTTTCTTCAGACTTAATTAATTCAGTCTGTCTTCATAGCAGAGGTGCTACAGCCCTCTGATTATCCTTGTGGCCCTCCTCTGGACCTGCTCCAACATGTCCACAATTTGCATGCTAATAATTTCCTTCAGCTGTATGATCATGAGCAACAGTCACAGAAGACTACAGAAGGTAAGAAAAATAAATAATGTTTTTATATGAATTAATTACAAATGACCAATTAGAGGATCTGTTAATTTCATTTTGCGGCACCAAATCAAATGGCCCATGTGTAAAACAAGAAGAGCACTTCTTGCAGTGGCAGAAAAAGAACCAGGCCATTAGGGTATAATCTGTCCAGGCACAAATTCTAGCGAGGATAAAGAGAAATCTGTCTAGCATTCAGCAGCAAGATCTGTCCTAAATTTGCCTAATTGCTTCATAAGTGCTATTGAGACAGGAAATGTAGCTGCTACTGCAGTTGTAAAATGAAAGGCAGAGAAGGAAGATGGTTATTGAGTCTATTTTTAAGTATGAAAAAAGCACTCATGTAGTACAATGATGCAGACGTTCAGACGCACCAGAATGGAAACACGAATAGTACATTGAAAGAACTGGCTTGTGTTGCACTTCAAGATGATGACAACCACCCCAGACCTACGCATTATAAAAACATAATGGCTAAACAGCTTATCAGGTTTAAAGGTTAGTAGAAGCATACCACAAATAATATTTCATGTATAAAATACACTTTTGAGAATTTTGTATTACATCACAATTTCAGAACCAGAGGACTACTGTTCTGTGCATTTACATAACTTAAAGGCTGTCAGTACTTTCCTGAGGTCTCACTAGTTGGAGGAACAAATTAACCACACTGACAGTGACCCACACACTGTGGCTTTTATTTTATGTCCTATTACAGTGACATAAATTTCTTAAAAGCAGTCCTTCAAGAGTCAGGTGACCATAGAAGAGAAAAAGTATCTTTTTTCTTTACTCAGAACAGGAGAAAAATCACTCTAAGGTACACTAGGTAAGGTACTCCATGGCTATTGCAAAATACTTCTTCCAAGGGGTTTACATAGGAGGAATCTTAACTGGCATTTTAAAAAACAGGTATTTATCATTAACAGAAGTATTACCTAAAAGAAGCCATTTCAGCAGTTAACCTATTACAATTTGTCTACCACTGCAGATAGGTGATAAACAGATCAAGGTAACAAACCTTCAGTAATTTTTACAGTACTGCCAATATCAAGCATCAAAAAACCCCACTTCTTCCCTACTTCAATAAAAATAACATTAAAAAGAAAACACAGAGGCATTTTTTTTCTTCTGGTTCATAGTTTAAGCTTGACCTTCTCACTTAAGGACAAAAAAAGAAAAAAAAAATATTTTTTGCAGGGATGATAGAGATTCTTGCATAACAACAAAAATGGGGGAATAGAGGTGGTAAGTAAAACACCAATATCACAAATGAATCTTGAGGGCTGACAGCTCTGTTCAGCCCATGCCTTCAGGGCCAGTGGCAGCTGACAAGCTGGGGTTGAAAATGAGGGAGTTTGTGTACGAATGAGGATCTGATGACAAGTACCCACCGACCAGTTTGTGGGTGATGACTCAACTAAGTTTGTTAATCACTTACTAAGAATAAGGCCCTAATTAACAAGCTAGTGTGAATATGGATTTATGGCTTTCCAACAGTCACCGAATTACAAGCCTAATGTCTATGTTCAAATAAAAAATCTTTTAAAAATATAGAGTTTCTTTCCTCTTAGCTAAATAATAAAATGTTATTGATTCTTAACTATTCCAGTTAACGCTTTCCTTCCTAAACCACTTACCTAGATCACAGAGAGGTATCTTAATTCAATTAAAAAAATATCCCTCCATAGATGGTTATCCTATTTGTGAGCTCACTGAACCAGCAAGTTGAATCCTGCAGGGTTGGCAGATGAGAGAGTCTGCTTTCTTCACACCTCCCCCAAATCCAGCAGTGGCTCTTTCTAATTCAACCATAAACAATTGTCATTTCAAAGTGATTCTGATCTTGGAGACTTCCAAGATTCTGCTGGGGTAGGTAGAAATCAGAGCAAAATTGAAGACCTTCAGCCAGGAACAACTCACAGTTTTTCTGCTTTGCAGTGTCCTCAGAAGTATTATCATGCGTGGGGAAAGCCAGGAAAAACAGGCATAGATGCCTTCAGACTAGCAGTTTCTAATCCTGTTGTGCTGGCGTATGGCACAGAACATGTATATGGCCTGTGGCTCTCAGCAGGCAGCACATGAGAAGAGTCAGACTCCTCAGGGTACCCACTGGTGTAACTGCCAGTAGCCAGAGGGAAACGGCGAGCAGGAAAGCAGGTATGTAACTATGCCTTTCTGCCGAGATAACAGCTATCTGCTGTGTAAAAGCCTAGTGGACAGGATTTCCAGTATGCTTGCCCCGCTTTAGTTCCAGGTGTTCCTGTCTTCCCCTCACAGCATCCAGAATATCACTGTAATAAAATTGTCAAGTCACTGCTTCAACAAGCCTGACCACACTGATAATGGCACAGACAGTTTCACTGCATGACCTCTGGTCACTGCTGTCAGGAGATTTATGCAAAAAGCTTGGTTTAAGCAGAAGCCAAGTGTGACACCACTTAGATCCCAGCAGTTCAGGCCTGTGTACAAGCAGAAGTGTTGGTGGCAGCAGGACTTTAAGCTTTATGTAGGGACACACCACGTAGAGACACCAGGAAAATTCAACTCCTGCAGCTTTTCATTTAGGTGCTCAAAGCCTTCCTACATCCAACATGCACAGATTCACATGCTATTCCACGTTTTGAATCATTCCATAGAACTGTTGTAACAAGTTGTTTCATATCATAAGTGGATTTCTGTTGCCTTGGCAGAGCTTATCAGTTAACTAGTTATGTCAAGGGCAAAGAGAGAGGTTTGGCCACTAACTCCCCATTTGATTTGTGACAAGCCTTTCCACAGCATCTAGTTGTGATCTTGAAACTAGAACCATGAATTCATGTGGTGATTAAGCAGACTGAGGAAAATGGGAACATTATACTCAGCAGAACACACATTCCACTGGAGGATTTCAGACTTGCCACTGCAATGCTCTTCTCTGTCTAGAAGAGGTTTGGAAGGAACACAGAATCAACACTTGCTTGGAAAAAAAAATGTTAGCTGACATTTCTGATATCACTAAAATGAAGTTTAAGCTTGTTTTTGTCCACTTTATGTATCACGTACTTCTAGAAAAACCCCTAGAGGTTCTGACTTAATGGACTTAGAACAGATCCATACAGAGATGCATGTGTGCTGTCAGTATGAAAGTTAGAGATATAACACAACCTGAAAAATGTCTAGGAGAAAAATGAAAATTTCCACCCATTGAAGGAAGAGGACTATATCCACCAAATGAGACACAGGAAGAAGAAATTAAATAATAACCCAAGAACCAGGATAGTGTAAAGAGGATACTACCTGATTTTATAAATTCTATATAAGAGTAAAGATGGAGTAAAGAACCTGATGTTTTGCCAAGAGGGGTTTGTTTGTATTTCCTTGCTGTAAATGGGAATTTGCTATAGCATACAAAGCAGAAATTGCTAGGGAGGTAATCAGAAAAAATTAATTTCCGAAGAATATTAATCAATGATTGCAGACTTCCTGTTAAATGAGGCTAGAAGTTTAAAAAAGTATTTTTCCATGATGAAAAAGAATAAAATATTTATGCATATGCATCTACAAAAGAAAAGGAAGCTGAGAAAGAGCCTTTACAAATGCAGGAACAAGAGAGGAAGTCAGGTACAGGAGAACTGTGTAACAGGAGCAAGGTCAGAGAATCCTACATCAGGCTGGAAAGGACACAGCTCTTCTGGCAGACAGACTGCTTTATTTTCTTAGCTAATCTGACAAACATTAATAAAGGGGAGAAAAGATCCTGCCTCTGCTCTATTACTCCTAAGAGTTAGTTCCTTCATGCTTGAAGCTTGTCTCTCTTCTTCCTTTGAATACCCCCTTAAATAACTTCAGGTCTTCTGGCCTTTCTCTGCAGGTCAAGGTTTCTGGACCAAAAATAATTCTCATTGCTCCCCTCTGAACACACAACCTTCAAGTGTCATGCTCAGACATGGACACATGCTGTCCAGGATTGAGTGCTTATCCCATTATCACATGTCCCCTTGTACTTCGGTTGTTGATCAGAGAGCTGAGCTAATTCTTTGGACTTTATGATGGGGTCAAAATTCGGACAGTCCTTGGTGGTTCCAGCCGTTCTAATTAGTTGAATACAGAATAAGAGAGCTGAAACTGCTCATAACTTGTTAGTTTCTGGACTCCTCAAGGATATTCTTCCATATTTCTTCAAAAGCCAGCATGTTTCTTGCTGTTTGTTTGCATTCTTGTTTCCATTATTTAACGCTTCAAATTCCAGAATTGTCTTTCCTGAGAGAGAAATTGGCCAACCAGAGAAAGCTTCACAGTGGCCACTCTTCCATAGGCAAAGAGGAACAGGGAGTACAGGATTCTACCTGTCTTTGAGTATGGAATGATCACTTCAACTATCCAATAGTCTTTGAACACAGATCATAATATTAAACCAGCAGATAGCACTAGGTAAAGATGGGTGTTAATCAAATTAAAGGTCAAAATTAGCACCAATTTGCAAAATCTCAACAATTTGGCGCAGTAGCTTGCAAATAAATCAGAAATTCAATAGAAATATTGGCAAGCTATCACATTTGCAGGCAAAAATAATCACCTGCACAAGCATAAAATGGGAAGTTAGTGTTTTTGCAGAAAGGAACATTGGTCCAGTTGAGAGAATAACATTTCAAGTAAGCTGTGGACCCAAGACAGAATGTCCAGAGATGTGCATGAGAAATGACCAGAGGTCCAGAAAACAACTTTAAAGAAAATCTGGGGCTTAACCTTGCTGGAAAGAGACAGTGGATCTGATACAAGTGTTTAAAAATTCAAAAGCCTTTTTTCATAAAGGCAATAAGAATATTCTTTACTCTTAAAAAAAAAACCAAAAAACAAAAAACAAACAAACAAACAAAACAAACAAAACAAAAAAACACACACACAAAAAAACAAAAACAAAAAAAACCCAGTTTAGGTTGCAACAAGAAAGGTTCCTGTTAGCTATGATGAAAAAAATGCTGGTAGCCAAGCACATGAGAAGGTACGTTACACAATCACAATTTTGAAAACTTTTAAAACCAGATTAGTAAAAGAACTTTGCCAACAATAATACAGATATAACTTCTTTAACTCAAAGTCCTTTGCAACAGTCTTTTTCTCTATTGTGATTATGATGTTAAATACAGAAATAAAATTAAATTTTATTAAAGAGCTAATATTCCACTGTATATATAGTCTCCGTGGATTGCAAAATTAATCAGAAACTGAAGCTCCCAAATACAATAAAAATCTTGGGGTTTTATGCCAGAGTGAATCCTGTGACCACTTCAATCTTACAGTTGCTCACTAACCCAGTCTGAAAATATTATTTGGCCCCTATGCCCTAATTAATGCCCCGTACAGACTACCATAAGCTTTCTTAGAGCTGGGAAGCAAACATTGTCCTTTCTTTAGAAAGAAAATAAATTAAATGAGAAAGTGTCAAATTAATAGAAACAAACATACAAAATATAAAGTTGAATAAGAAATAATTTCAACTGATTTCAGTCTACATCTGATGTAAAGTAGAAAGAGTACAAAAAAAACCAAACTTGTTTTCATGATATTGAAAAAGTCAGTCTATCTCAACTGAAAGATGACACAAGGATGATACTAAAGCTGATACTAATTGCCATTAAAGTAGCCATTGAACAATAACTGGTTAGGCTTTGACTGAATATATAAAATAGGCAAAAAAAGAAAGATTGTGCCAAGTAATTCCTTCAGCTTTCATTTTTTAAAATCTGAATTTCTTTTTAAGCAAGAAAAATAATAAAGAAGATTGCTACCAACATGGCTTTGATGTGATTGGTAGTCATAGAAGATATACTCAACAAAATATCCTAATTGCTGCATATTTGCTCAAATACATTACTCAATGTAATTGGTCTTACAGAATGTATTTATCTAAATTTGTAAAAAGACAGATTTTCTTTAATATGTTTTTATCTGATGGTGTAAGAGAAGTTGTTTTTTTTAAAGTGGTTCGGAAATAACACGCATGTTTTACTTTCCCATCTGTCTGCAGGCGTGAGTTGGCATTTGCTTTACCAAAGTGTCTGTGGTAGCCTACTGAGTTGCCATCAGGGCTGCATAGGATGTTATGTCACGTCAGGCCAACAGTAAATGCAACCAGACTTTTAATTAAAAATAGCAAACTCAAAGATGATACTTGTATAAATGTATACAGAATGAATAAACACACAGAGAAAGAAATAATCCACTGAAGTACAGCCAGGGATTTTTTGGCGTTTCTGAAGAGGGAAGCATAGGGCTTTTTATTTTCCCTATCCACCTATTTGTCTGTTTGCTTATTAAGTAAATTTTCAATAAAACTAGTAGACAGAAAGTAATGTTGTCTATCAATTAAGGCTGAAGAATTATACTGTCCATAAACCCCCAAGATCCATTTAGCTCCCTTAGAGGGAAGCATTTTGTGATTCTATTTTGTTAATGCCTGCAATATATTTGTTATTTTCAACAAGTAGTAGCAAATACATTTTACTTCACCACATGTTATATTCCACAAGACCTCCTACTCTTTGGCATAAAGCTCTCTAACAGGATCAGTATATTGAACTTTCAGGTATCTTATGAACTCCTAGTTTTTTCTGCCAAAAAGTGACTGCCAAAGTCACACTGGAGGCTTTGCTTCAGCCTGCAAGTTTCATGCATATGGGACACGTATTGCTCTTGATACTTGCCTAAAACAGATCTTTCTGCATGTTGTCATTAGCTATTGGTGAAGGAAAATAAATGTCTGCATAAATTATGTCTAGAAATACACCCATAATTTTGGACACACAGAGTCCAGAACTGCATTGATCAACACCGAACCCTGATCGTTACAATACAACACCACTAAGCACTGAAGGTCACCATATGGCTGCACTTCGTGCTACACCATGACTAAACACTCAGTGTGCTGATGCAGTCTATGCTGCTTGTGATTCGTGTCCCTGAGAACACGGAAGAAAAATATAACTGTCTACCTTTTGTCCCGTAGATCTCTAGTCATACTGTGCATCCTTCATGATTTAAGGAAGGGTGTTACTGGTGACTTTGAGAACACAGTGGACAAAATGCGATCTTGTAAACTTGATTTCATAGTAAAAAACCAAAATATTCACTTAACTCTAGAGGATTAAAGTACTAATGGATTTCTACTGAAATTACATTTACAAACAATAAATCATGACAGACAAACAACCTCACATAAGACTGCAAAATTTAAATAAGTAACAGATTTAGGCAGAGTATCTATCTCTAGGAGCATTGCCTTTTCACTGCAATAGATTTCAAGACAATTTCAGAAAGACTGAGAGACCTTGACTGAAGATTAATGATAAGTAGCACTAGCAGAGCAGCTGCTTCTGCTGCCTTCTGCCACCGTGGCGAGAAGAGATTAGAAAATCATTATGATGTGATTTCCGTGAGAAATGCATCCCTGTACCTGTATCCACAGTCATCTTTGATAAAGAAAAAAAAACCCAAAGTTTTTCATCGGAGTCATCCGGAATGCTCCTCATCCTCCCCAAACACACAAGGAGTTGCTGAATGCTGTATCTGGATAAGAGCTCTTCCCTCAGGTAGCACGAGCAGAAGGCAGACCTCCTCCCACAGGGACAGGAGCACAGGGCATACAGTGCTGCCTCTAGCACACTGCTGGAACTGATCTGCATCATCTCCTCTTAAAGTGTGTGCTTTTAATAAGAACTTGAAAGAAGGAGCAGCAAAAAATACACATGGCCCTGCTCAGAAGCTGGGAAGGTGAAGGGAAAAGGTGAGCTATGACTGCAACAGCTCAGACTGAAGTAATATTCTGTTCAATGTTTAATTACTCTTATTAACTGGGTGTAGAGCAGTAATTTAACAGACTTATAGAATGGTTTTGATTGGAAAAGAACTTAAAGATCATCTTGATTCCAACCCCTCTGCTATTGGCAAATGCTGTGGTTTAGAAATGGTATTCTCCAACTTAGCACTCCCACTAAAAAGACCACAAGCTGCTCACTCCCCTCCCTCTCCAACTGAAAGCACAAAAGGCAGATATCATGGGTTCAGATAAGAACGACTTACTGGACACATCAATGAGATAAGAAAACAAACAGTAACAGCAACAACATTAATAATAAAAGGTATCAGAGAAAGAAATTATTTAGACATAACATAAAACAATACCGAAATGCCCTTCTCTCCCCAGAAGCCAGAGAGTACCTTTCCCTTACTCCTGGCAATGGCATGAGCTGGTGTTGAACAACATTAGGGTCCGGCCATGCCCTCAGCCATGGCCCCCTCTCAGTTACTGCAAAAAATTAACCCAGTCCTCCGTCAAAATCAGGACAGCAGGGGCACTTGCCACTAGATCAGGTTGCTCAAAGCCCCATGCAACCTGGCCTTAAACACTTCCATGATGGGCCATCTACACCTCTTCTGGGCAACGTGTTCCAGTGCCTCACCACACTCACAGTAAAGAATATCTTTTGAACATCTAATCTAAACTAACATTTCAGATCTTGGAGATTTATTTATTCCTTTCCAGAATATTTTTCCCCAAGATTACCCTAATTTCCTACTTAAATTTTCTTTTTTTTTTCTGAATGACTTCTGCATACTAATTAATTAGAAAACAATGATTTTTAACTCCTTTTTAATCATAAGCATTATACTTGCCATTTAACAACACATTTGTCACTAGTGATAAAGAGCTTGTTTGAAAGACTTTATTTTCCTCTTTTCCTTCCCCCACCCAAGCTGTTTCTTTATAATATTCCCTCCTTGTTTTCCAAGGCCATCCATGATCAGGTTTTCCTCACTGCAACAGATTTTGATATGTCAACAGAAAAACGATGAGGGCATTGCGGTGCCCTGTTGCTATTCAAGTGTTATTTTTGAAGTGCCTGAGCTAATCTATCATGATAAGGACTTTAAAACACTATTCCTAAGCTAATTTTATTGCTTAATTCAGAATTTTTATTTCAATGCAACCAAGGCTGTATAGCTAGAAGACAAAGATTAAACATATTCACTTGTCTGAATTTTATTCTGTGTAGATATTATATTTCAGCCCACACTGTCAAGTAGCTACATGCTCAAACAATATTTTACTATTACATCATCGTAAACATGTCCTACAAACTTCACTACTCATGGTGCAATTTGCAGCCTTTCCATCTTGGTGGCATCTGTACTTCAGTCTCAGCAGATAAACCCCAGATTTTTAGAAATAAATAACTCAAGATTTCAAATCAGCTATACAGTATTTTCCTGTTTACTGAAGAAAATCATACCTTTGCAGAAAAGGCAGCTGATGGTATCCTGGGCTGAATGGTTTCCTTTAAGCATTTGTATCTAATTTTTCATTTGCTAAATCTACTTTCTAGACCCTGTGTTCTTTTATTTTTCATTATAACTTAAAGGACCTTAACATGTTTCTTTGTATGCACTTTTAAGGCCACAGATTAATCATCTCTTAATAGGCACGCTGATTAAGCAAATATTTTATTGTACTTTACACTACATTCTTATACCTAAGATCACAGGAAAAATACACAGTATTTTTAAACTGATTTAAAGACGTGATCGTCTTCGTCAAAATATCATTGAGTAGAGGGTCAAATGAACTCTCCAGCTTCAGAAATCAAATTATTTTCAGTTTCAGTTGAATTGTTTTCTGAAGCAGCATAAAGAATGCAATTCTTAAAAAGACTTCATTCAGCATGAAAGGAAATTTCTTACTTCACATTCTCTTTTTCCGAAGTACTGTACATCACTGAGAAGTGTATACTCCAAAAAAAAAAAAAATCAGCAAATAAATTTAGACAAGAACACTAGGAATAGACACTTAGACATGCATCTTCCTGTTTCTGACTATTTTAGGGGGGTTTAGGAGAAAAAATATTGTGCATGTGCTGCAAAAAGAACAGTTCTAGTGAACTCTGGAGATTCTCTAGGATTTGATGAAACTCAGTATTTTTGAATCACAAAGACTAAGAAATATCTGTTTATTACTGGGAGCAATGGCTTCCCAAAAACTCAGGAAATTTTCTGGAAACACCTCAGAAAATTGTGACCTTCAAAGAATATATTTTACCTAAAGCACACTTCATACCTTCTTCAAATCAAACGGCTCCTGAGAAGGAGAGTCTTTGAGTTTCAAGGCAAGACTAGCTAAAAAAAAAAAAAAATTACTGCCTGCTTTTCCTTCACTGCAATGAAAATGTTACTTATAAAAAGCATCTTCTCTGAGAAGTTAGACAGGTTTATTATTAGAAGATTCTGGGAGATGAGGTGAGAGGGGAACAATTCTGGCCCGTGTAGAGATCCTTTCTAAAAGGATTCTTATTTGCCTAGCATTTGTTTTGCTGAGATATCTATCATGTTACATGGTAGCATTATCAGATCTAAAGATACAAACACTAATAAGTGGCCAAAGTTTCTTATTCCCTGTTGCACTGCAGACACTCAAAAATCTCCAAAACCAGATGTATTTCAAAGGTTGCCACAACTCTTTTTTAAAGCTTATATTGAAAAATCTAGTCTCCATGAAATTTCTTCCTTGCTCTTAGAACAATTATGAGATGCTAGTATATATACTGAAAAAATACATAAAGCTTTGTTATAGTTTTTGCACTGCAGTATTATTTTAATGATTTTGAAGCATGGGTTTATTTCAGCTTTAAGAAAGACACAATGGAATTGCTGTGATGCTAAAATAAACATTAACTGTGAAAAGAGATAGGGGAATAAAATGTGATTGGACTGAAAAAAGTAAAATAAACCTGAGCAAGGACTCAGATTTATACTGCCTGCCACACAACTGTTGTTAATACAGATTTAAATCTGATTCATGTGCATGTTTGTGTGGAAAATAGCCACTCTTAGATGCACAAAACCAGGAGGTATAACCTAATTGATACACCTCATTACCCTAAGCGCAGGCAGCACACACAAGAGCACAGAACTAAGAACTGTCGACTCAGGCAGCAGTTCTAGCTCAGGCCCCCAGCACACTGAAACCATCCCAGGCAACACTGAGCTCATTTCGCCTGCCTTTCTACAGAAAATAATTTGTGGGGAAAGCTGCTTGTTGACACTCAGCAACTGAGTAGCTCTGACACTCCCCGCTCTAGAATGAAGTTTGTCACAATATTGCTAGAACTTTTAGACCTCCAAGGTAGCAAGGTCAAAGGCTGTCTTTGAAAAAAGGTGGAGGAATTAAGATGCAGAAGGAAGTCATTAAGTTTTGTAACCTCTTTTTGTCCTGCACCAAGAAGAAAGAACAGGACAGTAAAGCTTATGACTTTGGGGGGGGAAAAAATCAAAAGCAAAACAGACAGAGCAGACAATGTGGCTCAGTGGAATCCAGAGCTGGGGAAACCTCACTGACAGAAAGATAAGCTGCCAGGACACAGCTGGTGTGGAGAGTGAACAGCGCTAGAAGAAAAAGTGGCAGGCTGGTCTCCAGGGGAATGTCCACAGGGAACTTTATGCAACATGGAGTTACAGTCTTCCAGATGGATTATGTCTAATATCTCTGGGGACAAAACAGCAGTCATAAAATTCTCCATTCTACTGGTGAATTTACTATTATGGCATTTGTAATTCATTAATTTAGGTAAATCCAAATTACTTTTTTCTTTAGCCATCTCTGCTTAAGGGTAGTTGATGTCAACAACAACACTTTTCTTCTATCCCTCTGGTTGTAGTCATGCTGCAATTACCTTTGTTTTTCTTTCTCTGAAACATTTTTGTAAAATAGAGAGTCATCAGAAGTGTTCTTGATGTAGAATGAAGTTGTTTAGTTATTAAGGGTACTTTTAAACCATTCAGCTACTATTATCAGTATTACAACATTTTTAGCCCCTTTGCCTTCTGCAATGTATTGCAGATCCACAGAGGTTTTGGACACAAAACCTCAAGTAGTTTAAGACCTTGCCACATGCCAGCTATTTTAGACACATCATGTAGGCTGCAGAGATGCTCAGAAAAGTTATGGTATTTTCTGAGAAGATAATTTTGCTGCAGATACACGTTCCACCCAGGAAGATTTCCAAGTATGAGCCCAAGTGGTTTTCATTGCTCTGGAAGGACCAGGTTGAGTAGCTTGGACTGGATGACTGTAAGACTTATAGCAGTTACAAGACTAGCAGTTACTTTGTAGAAACAGAAGACAGTACTGTGCACCTATTTCTTAAGTTAACACTGCATCTGAGACCTGTTTCCATTTTATTTTACATCACTACTTACAGTATGGTCCTGTTGACAGCTGGTCAGAATAAATCACTCTCTAGGACACTCTCAGACAGGTTGTAAATAAAAAGCAAACACTAGACATATTAATAAGTGTCATCCTAACTCTATTAACTGAAAGAAGGCACTTTCAAAAACTGACAATAATGAAGTAGTATTTATAGAGATCATCTTTTAAATTTTTCCACAGTGATAAGAGAAAATCTAATGTACTTCAACACTCCATCTGCTACACGATGGAGTATTGTGTCCTGAAGGTCAAAATTAAGATTATTTAATTTCTAAAGTGAGGACATGGCATGAGATAAATAATGATGCATTTTAAGTCTCTATCACTACTCTGTGTTCAAAAACCACCCCCCAATTAACAAGATTTCTATATTCAATGTGTCAGATTTTATTCAATATTGCAGCTGAGAACAAGACATATTTCATGCATCTCATTTTCCTTACAGCATTCACTTTATTTTCATCAACTAGAAGAGTATGTAAGACAAATAAATTAAAAAAGGCAAAACAGATAAAAATCCAAGAAATTAAATCTAGTCTTCTGCCTGAAAAAGATGAAGTGTATTTTAATTTTTTTTTAAAATCTCACTCCTGCTAGTGATATATAGCAGCCTGAAATTTGGGGGTTTAGAAATTTTTGTTTAGGGTTTGCCTTTATTCTTCTCTGAAGCATGTAAAATTGTACTCATTTAGAATAAATGATTTTTAAAAAAAAAAATCTTACTAGTGATTGCTGTAATTTATCTTTTGAATCAATACATTCTCTTGAGCATTAAACACAAAAGGAAAACTTACATCAGGAGGGTGCATTGGATGTAGGGAGCAATGACCAGCTGTATAATAAGCACTAACAGTGGGAATCAGAAGAAAGGGGGCTTGTAGGGGGGTTGTGCTGTTAGTGGGGTTATGGATGCCGCTTTCTAGGTCACAGTATAAAGACTGGTAGGGATTCAGAAAAAAGTCCTTAGTTAGGAAGTTGGTATTTTGTGATAAAATCAAGCACTGTTGCCCTATATTATATAGGACAGTTGTCTCCTTTCAGTTGTCATTAATTGGGTGCTGTTGTCCAATTTCTTTATTTACAGCAAATAAAAGACACTTTGAGTTTCAAGTCTGGATTGTTGTGGCTTGGTTGACATGAGCCCCAGTTTTAAGAGCAGTGCTTTTCCATTTTACTTGATGTGCATTTGCAGAACTATAGAAAGGAGACCTCAACTTTATGCATCAGTCAGGATCAAAGTAATTCTAATATAGACTCTAGAACTGTCTTTGCAATAAGGAAGTGGTAATATGAAAGAGAACTCATTAGATTTTGCCACTTAAATGTCAAATAAGAGAATGAAAATAAATTAACATTTCTGAAGAAACTGGGCTGCAAGAAAGACACAGACTTTGGGGAATGAGTCCAGCAAAGGGCAACAAACAAAAAAAAATTAGGAGACTGGAGCATCTCTCCTGTGACGAAAGGCTGACAGAACTGGGACGGTTCAACCTGGGAAAGAGAAGGCTAGGGGAGGAACTTATGAACGTGTAGAAATACCTGATGAAAAGGAATGAAGAAGAGGAAGACAGATTGTTCCCAGTGGTGCCCAGTGTCAGGATGAGGGGCAATCTACACAAATGGAAACATAGGAGGTTTTGTCTGAACATCAGGAAACACTTCTTTTTACTTAGGAGGGTGGATATACAAAAGCAGACTGGACATGGTCTTGGGCAACCAGCTCTATGTGACCCTGCTACAGCAGATGGTTGGACTAGGTAATCTACACAGGTGCCTTTCAACCTCAACTAGTCTGCAAATCCCACAAAAGTGACTGGAGTTATCAGACGATAAGTCTACAGCAATAAGTCAGAAACTTACCAGCTAAGGAAGGCTAATTAGTTAACTGCTCTCAATTCATAAACTAGTAGGTACATACTTAATACAGAAGCTATAGACATGTTTCAAGCATTACTGGATTAAACAGCTTGTGATACATAGGAGGAAAGTCTAAGCGATGAGAGTAGAAATGTAGTAATTCCTTTGCCCATAAAGACCTTCCACCCATAAAGGCAGTGTTTTAAGTTTACTCCTACTGAACCTTTATTTTATCAGAAATCAATTTATACGGAATAATAATTAATACATAAAATGTCATCTGATACACAGCTAAAAATTTAGAGTTCTAACTAACTTCTAAATTGTCACTTCTGAACTATTAAACCTCATAACCTCCAGCGACTCCAGCGGTTGCTTGATCACAGAAACAACGATTATAGCACTAGTGTGCTTTTCACCTCTACAAGATAAAGGTAAAACTCTTAACATTGGTATAAAACACATTCTTACCAATAAAGGGTGATCAACCATCACTGTAACTGATTTCTTTTCTAGAACAAAAGTCAAGACCATGTCTCTGTACTTGTATCTTAAACCAGTAGGTGATGCAGCCCCACAAGAACCATTTGCAATGAAAAAATGTATTAAAATGAACAGGTAGATGCTGTTTGGAATACTTGTTAAAGACTGAATAAACAAGTGAAGAGTACAGCAAGCACCAAGATGCATCCAAGAGGCCAGTGTTAGTAACAAGGTGAGAAGAAATTTTTTTTCCACTCCATTTGGCAGGACACACCGTTTCCTGTGACTGTCACTTCTCTAGGAGCATTAAGAAATCATGCACATGCCTGACAGGCCAAACAGTCCCTTAAGAAATCATCCAAACTACCTAGTCCAGAAAAAATAAAAACTCATGCTTTGTTAGTCTTAAAACTTGTCTTGTTGGCTGGGAATGACTTTACAATTGCTACTGCAGTTGCAATGATTTAATTTCTCATTTAACTGACTTGGTTCTCCAATGCTACTTTTATCTTCTTCTAATTGAATGTGGCAGAATATTCAGTCTAAGCCTTGCAACTGCACAGGTGATAGTATAATAACATGCGATAATTACATTTTACTGTCTCAGTTGTTATTAGCACTTGTATTCAAAGTTACACTTATTTTTAAGCTGTCAGCTTTGAAGGTAAGATTGCAACAGGTGAGAACATCTGCGCTAGTAACTGCTTATTAGATGCAGAGATCTATATCAGTTTGGGTTTTTTTTTTGCTACCTTATTTGCTGATAAATTTAAAATGCAGCATTTCATAAAACATCATAAATTCCATTGAAAATGCTTTCATGACAGTGTTTTCAGGTCTCTCAAGAATTTATGAAACTGATAAATAATCCTTCCCTCCCCATTGTCCATGTAAGACAATAAATAGTGCCATAAATATTTTTATGTTTAGGTGGACACTTTAGGGGCAGTATATCTATACATTGATGGCATTTGAGTACAGGAAGCTCCATCCGTGTAGTAAAACCAAACAAAAACCTTCAGCTCTAATTAGGTGTAAACGAAGTTGCGCCCTAAAACATTTATCATTACATGGTTCTGACAGGTAAGCCTCTACAGACATCACATTAGTGTTTCATAGTAGCCAAGAAAGATCATAGCATAAAACAGAGGACATTCTTATGACAGGGTATTTATGTCCATGATGTCACCTCAGCTGGAATACTGTTTCCACTTCTCTTTTGCATATTTTGCTTCAGAAGTGAGACAGTAGAAACAAAGTAGGTACAACAAAAGTGTCCAAAAAATTATCAACATCATGGAATGATTCCCACAATGCAACACTAAATACACCAATGAGAGATGCAAACAAGTTTGCAAAGGAGCTATGAAAAGAAAAATGATAGGGGAGAAGGCGGTAACAAAGGAAGTGGGGGTGGCGGCGGAAACAATACTGAGTCTGGTACTGAACCTTGGGGGACAGCAGTAATGACAGGCCTTCAACTAGACCCAGTGCCACTGACTGCAAACCCTCTGGGATCTTCTGTTCAGCCAGTCTCAATCCACCTTATTGTCCAACCATCCAGTCCACTGGTCTTTCAAGGGTGCAATTAAAAAAAAAAAGTCAAACAAAAAAGACCATTGCTTATATATCATCCATTTTGCATGCTTTACACTTCCAAAGTGGGGGAGGTGTGGGGGGGAAGAATGAAATAAAAAATCATACAGTCCAACATCAAAAAGTTGAAGTAAAATCTCAGCAGACATGATATTTTACGTTCCACTGCACTTAGTTCTTTTTTCCAGTACATCATAAGATACCACTATAGCTGTGAGCTACAGCCCTTCCACACACAACAAAGAAAACTGGATAGAGAAGTTTCCAGAAGACAAGACTGCTCTTATCTATCAGCCATATGCCCCGTATCAAACCCATTCCAGGAGCAGACGGGCCTCCCACTCCCAGTTCCTGTACAAAACCCTAATTCAAGCCCAAGTGAAGCCCTTCCATTGCCTTGAGTAGATCAGATCCTTTGAACCCAGAAACAAGTGACTGCCATCACTTATTACAGACTTTTCTCTAGGAGCGAAGTGTTGTGTTAATGCTCTGCAAAATTTCAAATGAAGGGCAAGTCTCATCGAAGAAATGGTGAGTAAAATAAACACAGTTCATACAACAATTTGCTTCCTCTGCTGTGAAAGACACTCTCATACCATTCAAATTAAGGATTTTCCATTAGAGTTTGCTCATCTCTTCTCTTTCAATTCTATAAAAAGAGAAATCACTAAGGAGCCAGCTGCCTGTTCTTCAAGAGCAAAAACGTGCAACATAATCTAAATTCTGTTTTTCTTGCTACATAAGCATTTTCATTTCTTGACTTGCATTTTAAACTCATTTAGCAGTAAACACATTTAAAAAAGAAACCAAACACGTTCCATTTTCCACACAAACAACCATGGTAAGTGGTTTCACACCGGGAAAAGGATAAAATGCTTTTGATATCTAAAAGCTAACTGACCTCAAACTAAAACTTTACATATTGTCACACTGGTGAAATTTGGTAGATACCTATCTGTTGCTGTCTTTATAGACTTAACTTTTATCAAATAACTTTAAGGCAATCCCTGCTAAGTCATTCTAGAGCAAATTTTTATGAGTAGTGCAATTCTCATGCAGGTTCAATACAAAGCCCAAATAGTACAGATTGCTTTATTTCTAAAGCTCCTGCAATGCAGAAAAGGACAAACCTCTATAAAAAAACACGGCAGAAGATGCGTCATACTTGTCATGGAGCTTTGAAACCCAAAAGGGTTTCTTGAATATCAGAAACGTTCAGTATAAATGAGAGATTTTTTTCTGCAACTTCTCAGCCTGATTCAAGTTAAGAAAGATCAGAGATTCACTGTTGCCACTACAAACTCTTTTCTTTTTAAGCAGCTTGAAGCATGACAATATTTTTGCTAGTTATAAACACAAATTCACTTTGTCTTAATTAAAGGTCACATAAGGAGTTGGGAGATGGTTCTTGATTTCCTTTGTTCTCTGTAGTGTTTAACATGATCATGTATTACCTTTTTTCCTCTATAAGTTGAATAACACTGGGGTTTTTTGTTTATGTTTGTGGTTTATAATATTGTCTCTTCCTTCCTGGAGATCTCTAACTTAACTACCCCTGTTCTGTATGTATGTATTTACTGTTGTAGGATTATTTATTCTATTCAGTACCAAAATATGTAATTAAATGATTCCTTTAAAATAAGAGCACAAACACTACCAACAGGTTAAAAGCCTGAAGATTAAAAATTAGATCCATGAGTTATGCATTTTAAAAAAACTAATGATCTGCATCAACTACAAATGCATCACTGAAATCAAAAAGCTCTGTTTCTATTTTTACTACAAAGTCATCGACAGAATAGAGTCTAAAAGTAGTGCAATATTCATGAATGATTTAGTATGAGGAAAAGATGCCAATTGCATCAAGATTCAGACATCAGTATTTGTTAGTCAAATGGGACAGAAAGCTTCTTATAAATGAACCCTTAAAAACAATTGAAACTGAATAAGGAATAGCTATAAACACTTTTCATTCATTATCTATAGATAACGCAAAAGTCTGGTATGTTTTTCTCGTATATCATGATGTATTTTCTTCTGTTTGCTGTATCTTATTCTGTGAGACATAAAAGGATCTCCCTAATATGAAAGCAATAATCCTCATCTGAACAAATGTATAGTTTAAAATCATTGAAAAAAATTAACACAGAAAATGTATTGAACTCCTCTTCTGTAGAAATCTGACCATGTCTCCCCTCCTTGTATTTCAGTAAAAGGTCACAGATCACACAGAAGGTTACAACTTAATAACACATTTCATTACTTTCTAATTTTAACAATGGATTTCTGACATCTGGTTCACAATACTCTAATCTGTCCCAGACAAACTGAAATAGTTCTTATAGATTTTTGTGTGTGTGTGAATTTTTGTTCTGTTTCCTTTTCATTCAAGAATGGGAATTAGAACTACATACTGTATTCTAAGAGAGATTTTTAAATTAATTACTTGGCAGCTATAAAATATCAAAATTAAACTGCTTGTGCAAGTAGTATGCACGAAACAGTATGTACTGACAGAAGTTATTACCACGCAGGACTTAATTATGCTGCACTGAGGTGCACATTCAAAAAGCAGTTCAACAAATCTGCATGCAACAAACGAACTTAGAACTGAAAACACACGAGAGCCCAGGAAAATCTGTTGCAGAAAAATCAGAAAACGGAAAAAGGTCAACGTAACCATCCAAGTAAAAGCAAGTCAAAGTACAGTATCAATGATACTATGATAAAGCAAATTCCATGCCCAGAAAAGGAGAAAGGCAGACGCCTGAATATTCTTGAGGAAGCAAGGGGAATTTCAACAAATTCCTATGAAAAGAAAGTGACATGTAATACCTGAGGAACCAAAGCCATTAATTTCATAAGAAAATAGATAGAAAAATGGATAAAAATAAAAAAAAACCTGAAGCATCTCTACATTGTATTTAGTGACAAATTAAAAGCAGAGAAAGGGTCTGGATTATACCACCACTCTGAAACTCAGGAATGGAAGTAAATTTTCCTAATATCAAGATCCACATCAAGATTTAAGAGATTAAAATGGAAAGGCTTGAAGAGAGTTTGTAAGGAAACACACACAAGTTTCTGAAAACATGCAGCCCAGCACCTTGTAGATGCCTTAGTAAAGTAACAGTAAGCTAAAGAAACACACAGTCACTTTTTGATACCTCTAAATTAAACATCAAACCTTGTCTCAACTCCTGCAAGGCAACACTGGGCAATAATCTTCAGATTCAGTGAATTTTATGAATTACTTTAAAAGATTTTTCTCTAAGTTCATGAATTACATCAAAGGAACTAATAATTCTATCTTATCATGACAGTTCCCAGTTGAGTTATTTCCTAAAATGAAAGAAACCTCTAAAGAGACTACCTATAGCTTGATATGCTTCACTGAACCAACAGTTTGAAGATAAAATTATTTCACTTTCATAAGTTACAGCTGAGGTTTTAAAATAGAATAAGTTTTGCTCCTTGCAGTCATTAAGGTCAGTGAATAACAGCCCAGCAGATGACCAAAGGGATGTTACTTGTCAGTCAGACTGCACTGTGATTAGCACCAAGACAGAGTCTATTTTTTAACCATATCCACTAGTGTTGCATGCTAATTACATGGTGACAGAAATAGAACTCTTCAAAACCTCACAAATAGGACAGAAACACGGCAGAGGTGTTTAATGCGTTCTCTGTCTTCAACACAGATGATGGACCCAGGGGGTTTCAGTGCCCTGAGCTGTAGCATCATGACTGCCAGAATTATCAACTCCCAGTCAACACTGAAGATGTGTGGGATTGCTGCTCCAGCTGGATCCCTACAAATCTATGGGACCTGATGGGATTCATCCAAGAATCCACAGAGATGGCTGCTGTCATCACAAAACCTCTTGATGATCTTTGAGCAATCTTGGGGAATCCAGAGAGGCCCCGGCTGCCTGGAAGCTGTCCCAATTTTCAAGAAGAGCAAGAAGGACCCTAGAAATTACCTCTTAGTCTCATTTCAATGGCTGGAAAAGTTATGGAGATTATTCTGTGAGGTACTGAAAAACACCAGAAAGGCAACGCTATTATCAGTCACAGCCAGCATGACTTTATGAGAGGAAAGTCCTGCTTATCAAACCTGATTTCCTTTTATGACAAGGTAGCCCACCCAGCTGATCAAGGGAAGCCACTTGATGTAATCTCTTCGGATTTCAGTACAGCTTTTGATACTCTCTCTCCCAGAATCCTTCTGAACAAAATGTCCAGCACATCTGGATAAACACATCATGTGGTGAGTGAGCAATTGGCTCACAGGTCGAGCACAGTGGGTAACAGTGAATGGGGTGACATCAGACTGGTGATCTGTCACTAGAGGTGTTCCATAGGGCTCCGTCTTGGGCCCTGTGTTCTTCAATGTCTTCATAAAGAACTTGGAGCAGGACTGGAAGGGATACAGAGCGAGTTTGTAGATGACACAAAACTCAAGAGTAGCTGCTGACTCCCTCAAAGGCAGAGAGGCCCCACAGAGAGATCTCAACAAATCAGAGGACTGGGCAACCACCAGTCATATCAAGTTCAACAAGAGAAAGTGACAGATTCTGTACCTGGGAAAGCAACTCCAGATGTTCATACAGACTGGGCAATGAGATGCTGGAAAGCAGTGTTGCAGAAAAGGGACCTGCATGTCCTGGTCCATGGCAAGTTGAACCTGAGTCGACAGTGCCCTGGCAGCCAGGAGGGCCAACACTGTCCTGGGGGACGTCAGGCAAAGCATCACCAGCTGGTCGAGGGCGGGGATTGTCCCACTCTGCTCTGCGCTGGGGTGGCCTCACCTGGGATATTGTGGGCAGTTTTGGGTGCCACAATATAGGAAAGATATTAAGTTATTAGAGAATGTCCAAAGGAGGGCCATGAGGATGGTGAAAGGCCTTGAGAGGAAGCTGTATGAGGAGTGGCTGAGGGCACGTCATTTGTTCAGCCTGGAGAAGTGGAGACTGAGGGGAGACTTCATTTGGGTCTTCATCATCCTTGTAAGGGGAAGCAGAGGAGCAGGTACCAGTCTCTTCAGTCTTGTGATCAGTGACAGGACTTGAGGAAATGGCATGAAACTGAGTCATGGGAGGTTTAGGTTGGATATCAGGAAAAGGTTTTTCATCCAGAGGGCGGCTGGGCACTGAACAGGCTCCCCAGGGAAGTGGTCATGGCACAGTGGTCACAAACCTGACAGAGTTCAAGAAACATTTGGACAATATGCTCAGTGTGACTGGTCTCCATTTAATACCAGTGGACAATAAATAGTCAACAACTACATGTGGAGTGACAGAATTTGTAGAGTGAATTACAATACCTGAGCTTATTCTGGGGAACTCCAAAGTAACAAAACTTGCAATGGTGTATAAAATCTTATTTTGGGTTAGCTGAAAAGTCTTACTTAATTTCCACTTTTTATATTTCATAGCTATATGACAAAAGAGCAAAACCAAAAATAGCTTCAAAATGACAGTGAACTTTCTTATTTATAAAATCTTTAGGTTACTAATTTTGGTTCATCCATTCTGATCTCCCTGAAATTATACAGCCAGCTTTTCTAAAAAGATACCCCACACATCAGAAAAACCTCAGACAAAAACGCCTGCAATATTCCCCCAGTTTCATTAACCATTTAATGTTAGCAGAACTTTTTGTTTCAACAACATAAGTTTCCCTGGACCGGTCTACAGAAACTCGCGGCCTGTTTGAAATATCTGAGTGACTCACTCGATATTTGGAAGTTCATAGACAGGAAAGAATCCATTTTTATTTACATGAAATCAGTTGCACCATAAGGCTCCTGACGTATGGTAAGCAACTAAGTCATGCAACTAAATCCCATCAACATGGATTAACCGGAAATGAAATTTATTTATTACAAAATTGAATCTGAATATAGTCAGGCTACTTTCAGAAATAAACTTGACTTGGCAGGAAAAGTGTATGAAAATAAAGCTGTTAAATGTAGAAGAAAGGAAACATCCACAGGTAAAAGTGCAGCATGCCAGAGAATGACAAAAAACATAAGCAAACAAAAACTTCCAACTGCAGTCGGAAAAAACAAATGACAGTTCTGCAAAATCACACTTTCAACCACAAATGCCACCATTTTTCAACTACAAACTAGTAACAAATATTAAAGAGTCAGCACAAAGAAGGCAAAAATACTCTGATGCTGAAAGATATATTTCCTTGGGTTCTTCAATAATACATATTTATATATAAAATTAATAAATTTGTAAAGAGCAGGTTCTGATATGGGAAATAAATAGATTAGCAATTCAAAATATATATCATAGCATGCTCAGACAGATTATTTTAAGTGAGTCAGGAGAACAAAAAAATCCATGATTAAAAGCAAAACCTTGTAAGATAAACAAGAACACATAATTTTACAGAACAAGTGAAAGCAAGTATGTGAAATCTGGTTATGTTGTATTACAAATTCATCATACCTAGCTTATTGTAGAAAATTCATGTATTATGTGCAAGCAATGACTGATCTTTATTAACCGGTACCTACATGGGATGTGTTCTTCATGTGTGCCAAGCTGGTTTCATTTTCAGTGGCAGTTTCAGAGGTTATTTTAAATTAAATACTATCAGCTGGGTGGGCAAGCTGGAAAGAGTGCTAAGCTCCTTGCAAGTTACTCTTAAAATGAACAACACACAGCAAGAGGCAATGTAGCATTTTACTGCCTCCCTGCAACTGATCTCTACATTTTTCTCAAAAATAAATTTGGAAACAGTTTTCAGTGACATTCCCATATTAATTGAGACATTCGTAGAGCAGATATTTTGTCTAGAAGCTAGAAAGCTAAAAAATAAGGATGTAAAGGTCGTTCAGATGGAAGGTGAATTTATATCAACAGAAAAATCACAAGCATGTTGATATAATTAAGCCTCTCTAATGAGTTAGAAATCCAGGCTAGTCACACAAGCTATTTTAGTTTCTCTAGCCTTCTTCTGCAGTCAATGGGGAAAGACTCTTCTTGAAGGCAACGCCTTGTTCAGGGGCTGTTCTTGTTCTCTAGTGAGCAGTCTCTTGCTCTCTATTTCTGCACTGACTACAGAAAGAAACTAGAAAGATCAGAATTTAGTAGCATCCCTTCGTTAATAAACCCATTCCACACTAAACTAGTGTGTTGAAAGATTGGAAAGATCAATGACTTTGAGGATTTAAATATTGTCCCAGGTATAAAGCGCTAGTGAAATGTTTCACATTTAACAAAGAAGCCAGGATATCTGCTAACGCAGCATCAGCAGCAGGTTGGAAGGTTTCTTTCATGGTGATTAAACAGTGCCAGGTTTTCTTAAACAGTTATTAAAGCAAAGTGAAACTATTCTTTCTGAGAAAATAATACCAGAAACTTGTCTTCATGCTTGACAAATATTTGTAATTTGAAATTTATTGACAGCAAAACAAATTAACGATTTGAAATAAGTTTATAGGAATTCTAGTGCAATTGTTTGTTTAAGGTCTGTGTAGGCTTTATAAAGTGATGCAAACTTGCCGAAGAACTCCTAAGAATAAAATACTATGCTAGTAAGAAATCATTACTGCAGAAAAATTTCAATGGCATCTTTCAAAAACTAAATGCACAAATAAAGGACACCTCAAAAATTCCAGGCAACTGACTGCATTTTGGAGGGACTGCTGGAGGCCATCTCCTTCACTGACGGAGCCACTAAAAGAAGGTGGCAAAAGGCAAGAATAAGACACAGAGAACACGAAACAGTCAAACTCAAGAGCTCATCTCAGCAGTTCATCAGGGCAACTTATGTCTAATCTGCCAGTAACAAGACATAGAAAGAGCAAATTATATTCAGTGCAAAACCCATGGAAGACTAGTTGATGCCTGTGTGCACTGGCTAGCACTGAAAATTAGCAACGCTAATCAGGAGAGGGAGGGAAACTGAAAACAAGTCATGCCAGCCAATAAAGGTAATGATGTTGACTTCTCTTCTGTGGCAGTGGGACTCATCCCTGAAACATACACTTTATGAATCCTAGTACCAACAGCACTTTTTCTGAGGAAGAGGGGTATGTGTATGTTTTGTTCATATAAATATGTGTTTTGTTTATGCAGATATATAAAAGCAAATATATATATAAATGTATTTTACCAACACTTTAAAACTTTGTCTTAAAGCTTTAAAAAAGAACTTTGCAGTAGTACATCTGCGTAACCCTACAGAAATATAGGAAGCTTGATCAGGAAGACTCAGAGGAAAAAAAAAAAAAAAAGACCAACCTCACACCTCTTTGCTAGGGAAAAGTCATCTTCCTTCTGTATCAGCCACAATGGCTAAACAACAGAAAAGTCATTTTGTTGGTGTTCTGTTATTTTTTGAGAGCAAGAACCAGGACTCTGCTCTCTTTCCAATGTCCTGTGTTACTCAGGAGCAAAAATGCAAATGGCTTGACCCACTGGAACCTAGCCTTATGCACGGATGAATTAGCCAACATCCACAAAGACGATCGGAAGGGCTGGTTACTGCCTTTTGCTCCAAGCAAGGTTTAAATAATTACCTTTATTTGTTCACGCCCAAAATTTAACAGGTAGAATTTGTCAAATACTCTCACTTCTTCAATTTAATTCTTCCCCAGCAAATGGCAAATGTCCTTATCCTCTAAAGGCAGAAAACAGCGACATCATCACCAGCATGGACATTATGGTCCCAATTATGTTGCACTGCTATGCCTGGCAGAACCTGGGAGCTGTTTGATGCTCTTTTGTCTTCCTGAGTTGGCAGAAAATAAAAGTCTGAAACATGAATTTCCCTACCCTCGGTTAATCTAATTGGGTTGTTCACTCATTCTGAGTGCCAGCATTAACTGTTCAATGATCCTATTTTGGAAAGCAGTTGTGAGAGGAAGTGGAACTGAAGCACAGGAGGATCAGCTGGGAGTTCTCAAAAGCAATAAAACACAGAAGGGAAAAGTAAATGAGAAACAGAGGATGAACTGGAAACAAAATGCTCAGAATGCCAGGAGAGAAAGAGACAATAAAAAGCAGCTCTAAAACTGCCTTTCCAGGTCTTTGTGACAGTGAGTCTCACAGAGACATTTACTCTGTACACCAGCAGTACATTTAGATATTATTGTTTATTTCAGCTTCTAAGGAACTTTCTACTCTCCTTACTGGGAAATCTGTCACGAGGCAGACATGGACAGTTCCCAGGCTGTGTACAGGAGTAGAAGTGGCCTTCCCAGGAGGATGTGTTCAGTACCAACTTCTAATGCAGAAAGCCATTTTAATTTTTGTTAAGTGCAAACAGAATTACAAATGTTTACAGTGCTCTGGGCATCAAGTCAAGCAATATGTGCTTTTCTGAAAAAAAAAAAACACCACACTTTCTTTGCTGAAATTTGCAAGAGCAGAGAAGGCATAATAAGCTCTTGGCTTTTAGGGGCAAGTTGAGATAACTGTGGAAGAAAAAACACTCGGTTACCTGTGATGAGACGACATGAAGGAAAGAAAGTAGAAAACATTATTTATAATGAAAAATACAAAAGGGCAGGTGTGGGTTTGCTGCATCTGTTGCAAAGTCCTGCTTACTGGGGCATGTTATTGGTACAACAATAGGAGAATTTTACAATATTTGCTACCAAATTTATTTCTGACACTGGTGACAGCACCAGTCAGAGAGTATTCAACATTGCCTAGTAACACAGATAACTGTTCCCTAAGCAAGAAGAGGAAACTGAGCTAAGTATTTAGCATGAATGAGGCCTCTTTGGGATGCATTATATTACCATGAGGAAAGCTGTGGGTTTGCAGGCATGTTTTGGTTCTAATACACTGAAGTACTGAGTGATAGACACCAAAAAAGAATTATTTTTTTTTTATGACTGCAAAATTGAATGAATTCCAGCAAGTAAACCTTAACTAAGCATTGCAGAGGAACAAGGACAAGCATCCTCTTTTGTTGTTCAGTTAAAAATTTTCTTGACTTCAAAGTTTTCCTGATTATTAAAAGGAATGACAGAAAAAGTAGGGCTCATCTTGTTTGTAAAGAAAGTGTTGATTGTCAAGGGGGTATCTTTAGGCACCTTTGATATAAGAAATAGAAAATTTTGACTTCAAGTATTAAGCTATGGAACTAAAAACAAGTAAGATGTTTGAATCTAGGTGACATACACAACCTATCACCTGAAAACACCGCTGAGTAAAAACGACAAACATACTTTATCAAGGCAAAAATTTATTATTGTTAGAAAAAGAAAAGAAAAAAAAAGATCAATATTTTCATACATGGGAAATGTATAAAGGTATAAGATTCTTGGCCTATAGGGGTTTTTTTACTTAATTTAGTATTTACAATGCACTTATTTGGAAACAGGTACAATTAAAATCTTTCTAAACTCTTTGGGTTACACAAGGCCATCACAATTAGCCGATTATAAAACATAGTTTGTTATTTATGTTGATTCTTACCTAATTACTTAAAACCAAATAATTTTAACAGCATTTAAAAATGCAATAATACATTAAACTCTGTGGGACTACAGAGAGATCTAATTTTTCTGAGGACTTTTTAAATAGCTGTAATGTAAAAACCATAGTAAGTGTATAGTATTTTGCTTTCTTGAACCAGAAGAAAGGAAATTAAATATTCAAAACCCCTCAAACATACACATCAATGAAGATTTTCTCCTTTAGTAGGATCTTACTGTAACTTGGCCCTGTAATTTCAAGAGTCACCTCAGCTAATTTCCTAGTTGCAAACAGTGAGAATGTTTCTGGAAAGATATATGAAATTAAATTAGATTCCTATAATCTAATACTGAAAGCAGGAAGCGGGGTTGGAGGGGGTGTGCGGGTACAAAGAACTCATAGGCAGTCTTTTCAGACATTTCCTCAGAGAAGATTCAAACACCACAACAGGCAAAGTATTTCTCTGGTCAGAACAACAGACACATTAATAACCCACATGATTTCTTTAGCCTGCTGTGCAAAAAAATCAACAAAGCAAAAAGGAAAACACCTTATTTAACACATGCTGCCTTGTTCTCAAGAAAAAATTAAAAATCTAAGCAACCAAAATTAACATGAAAAAGCAAAACAAATGCAAAAAGGACAAAGTTGCTTGCTTTAAATAAGTAAGAAGCTGACAAAACCTATTTATCAGAATTTCATTCTGTAAAACAGATTTACTTCCTAGTGCCAAAACAAATTTGGTAAGAAATTTGTGTGTGCTTTTAAGCATATACGTATCATTTACAAGTGCAGTAGATTTTTCACTAGAGAAAACGTGTCATCTAAATTCATTTAATTAAGTAAAAACTAGTTAGAAACCGAGTGGAAAGAAAATTACATCATTTTCAGTAGATCTCTCAGCCTTAAAACTATTGTACCAGTTATTCTAAATACACTACCACTAAAGCAAATAAAAGATAAAAACAGTGGATATCAACAAAACAGCTTAGGTACCCAAGCAGTCAGCAGGAAGCTAATACTATTTTTCCAATTTGATTTTATTTACAATAAAGGTATATGTCATATGACAACTTACTGAGAAGCGCTTGAAATCCCTTGAAACTAAATCTGTTATCTTTTCTAGTGTTCTCCCAGAAAGCTGCTTTTCCTTTTTCAGTCTTTTTGCCTTGCTAATGATGCAATTTTTGATTCTGTTTTCACCATAAAAAGAGAGAAGCAATACACCTAACTTTCCTGCAATAGCTACCACACAGTTGTTTTAATGGCAAGCGCTGAAAACTGACTTTTAAATCTTCCCTTTAGAGAGTACATAATTCACCGCTTGTGAAGTCCTCATCTGTAAAACAGTTTACAGTCTAGACAGTTTTCTCCTTCATCTCCAGCCATTAGAAAGTAATACAGAGCAAAACCACTGTAATTTGGATTTAAAAAGCCCCTAACACAATCAACAGGCAGCACAAGGAGCAGTGTAGCTTCTCTACTGCTTTTTCCAAACATTCCCCAAAGGCATTGGGAAGAGACAAGCAAACAGAAATATCCCTTTATAACGTCTAACTTTCACCTCTATCCATCAGTGGCATGGTAGCAAACAGTCTCTACAGGGTTAAGACAAAGGACATATAGGGTGTGAGGCTGGGAGGAGCACCAAAGGTCCCCATACCCAGCTCCCCATGTGAGGTGGACCAGAGAAGGTCTTTGAATGCTTTCCACACCAAACTCCAGCCTCCTCTATATGACCTGGACCATACTCTTCAGAAGACTTCCAGTCACAGCAAAGCTCCCACACTGCAGGAAACTGCAGCTGCCCCTTGCACAGAAAGAACGTGTCTCCCCATACGTACATTTGAATTTTTGGAGCTGACAAGGGATCACGTTACGTTTTGTCTCCTATGTCTGGGAAGGTCAGTAACATTATAAATCAACTCCTTGCATACAAATCAAGTTCTCTCAATCTTTATTTGACCTCTGAGAAACTAGACTGAAGAAAGAACATGAAAAAAAAATGCCAAAATGTTCCCAGACACATACAGCACCATTTCCATAAATTTTAATTTCAAGGTCTTCTAATACATGTGATATTTGAGTCCTCAAACTATTCTTCCTAAAGTTTCTGCAATGTAGGTACTACACATAATCCAGTAATTCCACTTGTGCTAGAGTCAAAATTAAAACTATCTTCTTTAGTCTGTATTTTCTTTCATTTGCTTTATGAAAACCATGGAACCATGAGTTCACTTCATCTACCAAGACTGCTCAAATGACTTCAAAGTAACTGATGTTGAGTCTCTACAAGTCTTTACACTTGATATGCAAAATGTATATAAAATTAGGATCTATTTTATCACATTTAATCTAAAGTAAGCTTTCGACACTACTGTATTACATGTCAGTAAAACTCCCTTTCTTTTACATTAAAGAAGAAATTCTAGATCCCAGAATTCTAAACAACATACATGTGGGTGACATTCAAGGCAAATCAGACTTGAAAAACCCTACCATAGCACAGAATGGAAAAGGCACTGACATCGAGAGCTATAGAAAGACTTGAAAGGATTTGAAAAGACAAAAATAAACATTGTGAAGATGACCAAAAGCATGAAATGCTTGAGAATGTACTTTTGGTGTGCCCTTCTGTATGAAAAGGGGTATTCTTGTTTTAAAGATCACAAGCATCTCCTTTCACAGTTCATCTTCTGTCACAGAATGATGCACCAGAAATTCTTCTTACATCAAAAATTAAGTCCCATAATGTTGGACTATAGCTCAGCAGGTACCTAATTCCTTTCCTTCTTGTAATCACGCACTAAAATCAACATGCAACAAGGAAGCTAAATAGCAGTGAAGAGACTAAATTTCTAGCACAAACTGGTATATGTGCTCTGCATATATATTCCAAAATGACAGCTCTGAAAGGTGCCTTTTCTCTTCTTGCCTTTTTCCATTTTTATTATGTCGACTTCATAATTTCTGATTTCACTGTTTAGCTGGAGTGTAGCAGGGGTGAGGCCTCTCAAGTCAGAATCTAGTCCCTTACTATTACAGGTCTGACTGCCCTTAACAAGAGACAGGTCCAAAGCACCACCGCTGTGCTGATGACAAATCTTATTTTCAAAATGCATGTATGAAAAAAGTTGTGTAAACTAAAACAATAGTTCTTTTTTTCTTCCTAATTTATGTAGAGAAAGCAATCAGCCACTCCTGTTTGCAGCTGACTCTTGGCAGACTTTCCCATTGAGCACTTCAACTAGATTACAATGCATGGTTCAAAAAGATGGGAATCAAACTAGTTTTAAGCTTGCAGAGGGAACAGGAAGATCTGGAAACACTGGCCAAGAAGGTCAGTCACACAACTTAAGCTATTCGTTCCACAGAGATTCTTACACTGTATGTTGCACTACACACTTTAAAGTACTTAAAGAGCAGACCAGCAGTACAGACTTGTCAAAATGGTGAAGAAAATCTGCTCTGACAGTCTTCAAGCTTAGCCTCTCCTCTGGTACATGGGAAAGAACATGTTCAGGCAGGGACTGTTGTGGCCCTACTGCTTGAAGAGCACGTGAAAGCATTTGTTGAAACTATTAATCCAACATGAAATTTGTTGATTATTTTAATCTATGAGTCATCTTTTGTGTCTTTGCAAGTGCATAAGCAAGGAAAAAGCCGTGTGTTACTTAAATAAAATAACTTGATATTGCCATGGAATTTAATGGCTGCTACTACAAAATACAGAAGTTGCTATCAGAGAATTTAATGCCGTTGTGCAGCGGAATACAAATTACTTCAGCTACATTTCAGTATACCTGTATTAAAAACTTCAATTCAAAAATTGCTTGAAAGATCTTCAAACCACACATGTACATTACCATACTCTGACCAATTTATTCATGAGCAAATATCATTCAAATCAAAGCAATTCCTAATCAAAAAGCTGGAAGATCATTCAATAAAAACAAAACTAAACTCCCTCCCTGTCCACATACACAGGATTGTGTATAACCAACATACAAAGAGTCTCCAGTTTCTCATTTTATGATGCCCCAAGCAGAATCAGACAAATCAAAAAAACCCTCACCAAAACAACAATAAAAACAAACACTAACAAAATAGAAAAAAAGAACTATGTACCCCTCTATCATATGGAAAACATGTTAGAAATTGATAGGCATTTTGATTTTTTCATATTTTTTTTCAATTTGGACTACTACAAAACAATATGAAAGTCTGTTTCAGAAAAAAATCACCACTGTTTTGCTTCCACATACAAATAAGTATTGTGCAGAAGAAGGACGTCAACCATAGAAATAATAACATAAAAGTGAAAGGGATAAAAGAGATATAAATACTGTCTTAGTTTTAGTCAAAGTGATCTTGAGAAGATAATGAGGAAAACAGAGGAAGCAAAAAGAGGGGTTTAGCAATGACTAACTGAAACACAGAATCATAAATGCACATGGACAGAGAACACAAAGGAAAAGAAGGCATGAAATTAATAGGGTTGAACTGTGTTGGACTTCTTAGTAACTGTATTTAATCAGATACTGTTCAACAGTGAGTTGAAAACTCTCCAAAATTAGTTTACTGTAGGTCCATAATTACCAAAATATTTGACCTTGCTAAAACAAGCAATCAAGCCAAGCAGCCAATCCACCACATATTGTTAATGAAAGTAGGGATGAAATGCATTCACATTCTTAATGATGACAATGACTCTTGACATTCAGTAATTTTGAACTGACATATGCATACTTACTGAATACTACCAGTTTCACTTAAGTGCCTAAAAAGTTAAGCATGTGATCACTTTGCTGAATCAACGCCTTACATAACAAGTTTATTTTTATCAGATGCATATCAAAGAGCATAATTTTTGAGACAACTTTGAATTTGAATGCTGACAGCCTGGCTTCCCTGACTTAAAAATCTCTAGACTTCATGGTTTATTTATAGAAAAATTACAAAGATAGGTATATCCTTTATTTGATTAAAAGGAATAATTAGGTAATAGAATAAGATTTGTTTAAATTTTGTGTCACAATACACTATGCTAGAATGAGAGATTAATTTTTCTCTTAGCTATTAATTTGCGTTGCTTTGTACATTGGTTTGTCTGATAGAGGCAATATTTTGTAATGGCTAGAGACCTGTGGCACAGACTTGAAGTGATTAAAAATGAATTCTGTTTCTTGATTGTTCGTGTCTTTCTATCTAACTTTTAATAAATGCAAATGCCATGCCTCAATTTACATATTACCAGAAACAGTCTTAATTACTTTTAGGCATCACCATCTACCCAAATGTGACTGATTGTCAAAAGATAAAGTTGTGAAACTGAGATTTAGTAATCAGCAGTATATAACTTGGGTAGTTTACTGTTGCACATCAACAAAGCTGCCAATCTAGATTACCAGTTCAATAAAGCACTGTTTCACATGCTGCATGTGCATAGGTGATATGGCAAACTGGGGACCTGCTGTCTGTTACGGACCTTCTTGCCTAAGGAAATGAAGCTTAGTTGGTTTGGCCATGTGTTTGTGAGGTCATTCACCAAATCTCAAAGGCACCAGTTTTCAACAAACTTCATACGAGTTCTGGGGCAGGTGGAGGAGGGAGCCCTTGTCAGCCTCTATCAAGGACAGAAAGGCTGAAACACTCATGTAGCTCCATTTACAGTGTTCAGAATTCAGGACAGAAGAGATTTCTGAAGATCAAAGAGGTCAATTCCCTGCTTTCAGCAGGGTCTTCTAGACGAGATAGCTCAGGGTTGCGTTTAGTCAAATTCTGAACATCACAATGGACAAAGATTCAAAAACTTCTGTGGGAACCCGTTCCAGTCTATTATCATGGTTTTAAAAAAAAAAAAAAATTCTTTATCTCTAACCATATTGTAACTTATGTTCATTGCCTCTTGTCCTACCATTGCACAACTTAGGCTGGAAAACTTGGCTCCACCATTTCTTCACCTCCCATTAGGTTTTACTCATTTTTTCATTTGGGGGGAAAAAAGAGATTTTTTAGTAGCAGCTCTAATAGCAACAACTTTGAGACAAAACTGATTTCAAAAATTTAAAATAACAACGCTGAAAATGACATCTCTGAGGTAACAAAAATGAATGCTATTTCAGGAGTTCTTCATTTCAACTCATGGCCATGGTTTGGTAAAAAAGCTCTCTCCATCTCTTGAAAGTCCAGTATAACTATACTATATAAAAAGAAACTGGTTTCCCCCTGATTGGAAAGAACTGAAAACGAAGCAATGTTTTAAACTGTGGTTTCTTTTCTTTTAAAGGATTTTCAAAATGTGTATCTATTTTCCCAAGGGTAGCAAAGTCTCAGTTTGTAAGTACCTATGTATTAAAAGATTTTTCAGTGGCAAGCAGCTCCTTGACAGACAAAGGCACAAAGACAAATGATTGGAGACTGAAGCTAAGCAAAGCCTGACTGAAATATTTTCAGAGTGAGTGCAATTAATCAATAGAACACCTCACTTAAGGGTATGCTAGATTCTCTGTAGGACATTTTATATAAAAAATGGATGTCTTTTATAAAGATTCAGTCTAGCTTAGCCATAAATTAACAAGATGTACAAAGAGGTACAGTGCATGAAAAATATTGGCCTGAGTTTTAATTGGATGTCAAACTAAATGTTGTACTTGCTGCTTCTGATCTGAAGATCTTGGACTCTGCAAATAAACTATTTTCAACTTCTGGAAAACAGCAGTTTCAATAAAAGTTTTTAAGACCCAGAGTTAGAATGTGGAAAACCTTGGGTACACAGCGGGATAAGCTCTGTGTGACAACTTCACCCATGTGGTCTCGTGTCTCAGCTCTGAATATTTGGGATTCTGGTTGCAAGAGGCTTCTAAAGATACAGGAGCAAAAAACTGAGAAATCCAACAGCTGTACGGGAACAACATTTACCACGCACAGATGATGGAGAAGGAATCATACTCTCCTCCTCAGTTAGCTTGTGCTGCTCATGTCACACAAAGGGGACAAGGATCTGCTGCATGCTTGCAGTTAGTTCTGCAAGGTTGTGCAAAGAAAGAAGAGCCAACCTGCCTGGCCAAACAGTTACTGCTGAAGACCCAGTGTCCATCACATTGTACAGATTCACATTAAATGATTTCTAGAGCTCTTGGTCCTCCAGTAGGTCAAGTGAGTTGATTCTGCCCCTCTGCTCCACTCTCTTGAGACCCCACTTTGAGTACTGCATCCAGGTCTGAAGTCTCTAGCACAGGAAGGACATAGACTTGTTGGATCAAGTTCAGAGGAGGGCCACCAAAATGATTAGAGGGTCAGTGCACCTTTCCTATAGGAAAGGGCTAAGAGAATGGGGATTGCTCAGCCTGGAAAAGAAAAGGCCGCAGGGTGACCTAATTGCAGCCTGCCAGTACCTGAAGGGAGCCTGCAAGAAAGGTGGAAAGAGACTTTTTACAAGATCATGTAGTGATAGGACAAGAGCTTCAAACTGAAACAGAGTAGGTTTAGATTAGATACTAGGAAAAAAATTCTTTACTGTAAGGGTGGTGAGACACCAGAACAGATTGCCCAGAAAAGCTGAGATGCTCCATCCCTGAAAGTGTTCAAGGCCAGGTTGGACGAAGCTCTGACCAACCAGGTTTCGTGAAAGGTGTCCCTGTCCATGGCAGGGGGATTGGAACTCACTGATCTTTAAGGTCTCTTCCAAGCCAGGCCATTCTATGATGTTAGGATTCTATGACTCTTCCTTGTGGAAGCTAGGGCATACACCACAACACCTTCCTTTAGTAAAAGCCAAAGGATGGTAAGTGGGGACAATGGTAGGATTTAAAACCACACTCCAGAGCTGAACTAAAATGTTAATGTAGATATTGCCTTAGAGTGCTAGCCAGCTGGGCCCACATGCAGCCTAAAAAGCACAAGGGCAATTTTCCTGAAAGGGCATCTCCATGTCTTCACAGCTGCAGAAGAATCTGTTATGCGTCTGATGCCTTGGGGCATGGAGACAAGTTTTTCTTCACAATACAAAAGCTAAAAAATTACTAATGATAGCAACAGAGTATCTTTTTATGTGGTTTAAGGAACTGGTGTTCAAGCATTTAATAAGATTATTTCTTTTTTAATTTAACAACAAAGTCAAAAATAAATTTATATTATTTCTTCATCTCCCTGCAAGCTAATGTGATTTGGAATACTATTTCCTGCCTATCTTTCCCCAGAAAACATCTTCACATGAACACATTTTCCACTTGAAAATGAAAAATATTCTGTTTGTTGAAAAAGCCTAATATTGGGGTTTTTTACTGAAAGACATTTTCCTGCCTCTAGACTGTACTCAAAAATGAGGGCAGAGTCATTAGATTTTTGTCTTTGTGGACTTCTGACTAAAAAAAACTCTACCAAGTTATTAAAACATCCAAGCAAAGAACTTATTCGGTCACGGTGGGGGTTTTTTGTTTTGTTTTTGGGTCTTTTTGTTTGGTTTTTTGCAATTACTTTATCTTGTGTACAATGAGCTGTTAACAGCCACTACAATGATCCTTCATGCAATTTCCAGATGAATAACTTCCTTCTAGAATGTTTTCCTCAATTTAAGACAATTTAGCTTTCTCCATTATCCAAGGAAGGCTTTCTGATTTTTCTGTAGAAAGTCATTTGCCATGTTTTCATCGTATAAATGATAACACTCCACTTTTTCTCTAAGAATATCTGTGTTCAGCTGACTTGTAGATAAGATTGGACTGAATAGTTTTGAGGATCTAGAGTGATCTCGTATGCATGACAAGTCAAAGGACTCCCCTGAATTGCATTTTCCTTAACCTACAGCATAGTTTTAGAAAAACACTTGCTCTTGATCTGCTAGTAAGGTAGAATTGAATGAAAGCTTCAGTAAATTGTTGTATTAAATATTTCTCTGGTTAAAAATGTGTACCTTATTTGTAGCCTTATTCCACTTATTTCAAAGCTTCCACTTTGAATTGTTCCTGATGTTTCCTTTTAATTTGAAGTAGTTAGTTTTTATATAGTTCAGCTGACAAAATTTCACCATCGTATGTCTGAGGGTTTGAACAGAATCCTTGGAAACTCTCATTATAAGAAGACCTTTTTACTGCACTTTAGCTATTTGCATAGCTCTTCTGCAAAAACTTTGGAATTTATTATCTTCTGATAACCAGAACTAGGCACAGGACTTCTAAAAATTCCCCTATTTATCTGCCTATCCATCCAAGAATCCTACTCTGTTGAGTGCAGCATCACACTGTGATGACATACCCATTATCTACGAACATGTCTGTTTTTCAGGAACACTGCTTTCCAGAAGAGAGGAACATGATCCAGAAGAGAGGAGTACAAAATGTATGAAGATGTGTTCTTCTCTCGTTCTTTGGGATCACTCTGTGCTAGTGACTTTGTTTTGTTACTTGTAACTCCCTAATCTCTGCAAGGCAAATGCCTCTATTTCTTAGAAACTCTCTCAATTTATAAACGTGTTTTGGTTTTTTCTCAACAGAAAATATAGCTTCTAAGCAAGACAAGTTTGGCAAGAGGTAATATTTCATAAATCCATATGCATAATTTTTCTCTTCCCTCTGTCTGCTCATTATTAGTCAAAAACATGTATCATGTGTTCTGTTTTGTAGGACTCACTTCAGCCTGTATCAACTTGAACTACCCCTTACAATCTTTTAACACACTAGTGCAGTGTCAGGCTCTTTCTAGTTCCTTCGAAGTTCTTCAGAGGTCCAAGGTAAGAACATTCATGACAAACAGTCATGAAGTTCTCTGACCAATTTGTCAGAAAACAAACACAAATTTATTTAGAATAACTTGTTCTAAAGTACCTAACCATCATCCTCACAGGTTACTGCAGAAAAGCTTACAACATTTGTTTTGTCATTGTTACTGACAATATTATTTCCTCCTAACATTTAACTAGTATCTTTGTCAGATTTCTTTCGTTCTGGATATATTTAAACATATATTATTGCTATTCTCCTTTTTCTTACCATCCTGGAATCACAGAATAGTTTAGGTGAGGTTGCCTAGAAAAAAATCTCTGGCCAGAGCAGCGCTAATCACATCAGACTACCCAAGATCTTGTTACGTTCCAAATGTTCCTACCTTCTCATTCCTATCAATTGTTATCACTTTCTCCTTTTTAACTTTGGTTTCATTAAATGTCACACAGTATGCCAGTCAGTTTTTCATTTCTTTGGTTTTTTTATAATCAGGAGAGCCTGCAGATGTCTGGACATGGAACAGTATTACTAAAAGACCCAAATTATAAACTGTGCTAATTTAAACATAAACCTCTACTTTCAACAGTCTTTTTTTATTTGTTGCTGTTAAGTTCCCATTTCTAACATATTTCATCCAGACTGAAGCCCTCTATCATATATCTTCATTTTTTCCTGCTATATCGTAAGTACTTCCTGAATTCATCATCTTGTTTTCCACCATGATCTAATGGTCTTCTGCAATTATCAAGCAATAACTTCATACTGATTACATGCTTCATAATTCTCTAATCTGAAAGTAATCCCTGAAATATTCATTTTCTTTCAAGAGGTCACTGACATTGCATCAAGAAATGCTATTTTTCAGTGCTCCCTCTTGAGTTTTGCCAATTTAATTTTTTCTTAAAGAGGCTCTGCTGAATTTAACACTCCAATCATGTCAGTCTTTCCAGTAGGATTCAGCAATATATGACTGAACTTATATTTACATATGAGGAATTACAGTTACTTTCATTTGAAACTCAAGTGCAACCAAGTAAAGAATATATTGACCATTTAACCAACTATGCAAAATACATTAAAAGTACATTTCTCTTTTCCCTATATTCTTTATTTTCAGTGCAGTGATCTTCCGACCATTTCCATCAATCTATCTCACCCTGAGGTTCCATCCTTGTTTTAGTGAGGAGGAAGCCATAAAATTTATTCAGTCTCTGCTCAGGACAGAAAGCAGCCACTGTTTCAATACACTATCACTGTAGATTTCTGCCTGCTGTTGTCTTTGACATCTGGGCTTGACAAGATTTTTTAAAAGATCTTTTAAATTTTACGGGCTGTCATATTTTTTGATTGTTAAGGTTGTTTAGTAAATCACAAAGAGGCCCAAAAATTTTGCTCTTGGAACAGAACTTTAACACTTTACTAACCATGGAAAGACAGATCACCTTGCACACACTATGGTATTATCTGGAAATACATGAAGCTAGAATTAACAGTTTCGATACACTGGCATTTTCCAAGAATGACAACACTTTCAAAATTATAATATGTAAGAGAAAAACTATCTTTCGCCTTTTGAACCACCATGGTTCAGCAACCTCAGAACCACAGTATCACAGAAAAACAAATAGTCCAACTTTCTGCTTAAAGGAGGGCCAAACCAATGTTATTTTTGTTATTAAGATCTTTGGTTCTTTAGAAAGGTATATTTAAGCATGAAGTCATATTCAATTCAATATGCAGAGGGTATAGTGCTCTGTTTCATTGTTATTGCTTTTAAAGCCTGAAGGAGGATTTTGGGAAAAAACCAGGAACAATAAGTGCATTACTGAATTAAACAGGATTAAAATAAAATCTGCTCATAGTTTTTAGTTGTTAAGGGAATCCACAGTGATTTCAGCCTATCAGTAGAATTCCACTGCTATGACTTCAATTTTTTTAATCTACAGTAAAAAAAAAAAAAAAAAAAATCAAAATAAAGACTGTGGGCTACATTCACAAAAATCACAGGACAGGGGACATAGTAAGGCAGCTCGAGACTTTGCCTAGTCCAATCTCCCGGCTCAAAACAAGTTCTACTCGTTCAGGTTGCTCAAGGCCCTGTCCAGTCATATTTGTGGATATCTTCAGGAATGGATTTTTCACAATTTCTCTAGGTTTGACCACCCCTACAATGGCATAGGTTGTCTTGCATTTCCGTCTGTGCCTATATCCTCCTGTCCTTTCACTGGGCACCACTGAGAAGAGTCCAGCTCAGCTTTCTTCACTTCCTCCATCAGATATTTATACAAAATGACAAGATCCTCCCAAAACTTCCTCTTCTCCAGACTAAACAGTCCAAACTCTCTCAGCCTCTATCTATATGGCAGACACCCTGACCCATTAATCATCTTTGTAGGCCTCCACTAGACTCATACCAACATGTCCATGTCTCTCTTGTACGAGGCAGTCTAGACCAGGACAGCAACACACCATTCTAGGTGTGCCTAGAAGAGGGGAATGATCACCTCCCTCATACTCAACCTGCTGGTTAAGTTGGCCCAATGCAGATAGGCCAAGGGTACCGAGTATATCCAAGGATGGAGACTCCACAGCACCCCTGGGGAACTTGTTTTAATGTTTGAACACTCTCATATTAAAGAAAATTCCTGTCTATCTCCTCAGAAGATCCCGTGCTCTAACGTTAAAGTATTGAGACTGGGAAATATATTTATGCTAAAACCAGAGAATATAGTTAAAATAAGATCTCATTTGTGCACTGCAAATATAGGTCCTATGGTTCCAGATATTTCAAGTGTATTTCTAAAGAAAAAAATTAAACTTAGGGTCAAATAGAGATAAGACAATGTATAATGTTTGTAACATCCAACCTCATTACTAAAGTATGTCTCCCTGAGAGCAGAACACTTCAAAACTGGTTTATGCAGAAAATTATTAATTTACATCATCATCAGAGAAAAAGCTCTATAGAGTAAGAAAAACACATAAGATTTTGTAATTATATTTATACATACTTCTATATATTGGGGTTTGGTTTTGAGCAATTTAATCAAATTATATCTATTTTAATAAAAAAACTTCAATATTTGTAGTTCTGATCTATATGTTCTATCATACTTTCATAGCATGGAATTTTATACTTTTTATGATCAAATTAGAGAGACTGCCATAGGAAAAAAAAATCTGGAGGTTCATAATTATTTATTTATACTTAATTAAAGTAGTGTGTGGGGTCTAGGAATCATAGCACAGAAGTACGTATCTTCAAAATGAAAATACTTAGTCTCTCAATTTGCTTGAAGAAAGCTTAGAAAACCTTAAAATGAATTAAATTTTAATAATGTCTGTGCTTTCAAATATTAAGCATGTATTTCCAGATTGTGTACAGACTCAAAAGAGCTAGAAGATTACAGTTTTTGGTACACCACTTGGGTACATCATATATAGTGTTGTGACTCTCTTAGGCTCAATTTTTGGTAAAATAAGGAATGTTGTGATCTATGTGTTAAGGTGGTTAAGAATCACTGCAGTGATTCTTCTGGAATCTGTTCTGGAAAAGACTTGCTTTGAAATTCTGAATACTGAGCATAATCAATACCTAAATTATGTAATATTCTTCCCCTTTAAGGACTTTTTGAAAGTTATCCAACAGATTATAGATGCACTGAAGGTTTTTCATACTGTATAAAAACCCCATACCACTCATTTGTTCCTGTAAGAAGGATACTATGAGTGCCCTATCCTGAATTGACTCCAAAGAACTGACAGTGTTCTACATGGACATAGTTCAGAGATACCAAATGTCACATTCTAGATTTCATAAAAATTAAAGCTGACAAGATCAGTCATATACTGTTTAAGCTATATCTTCATGAGAACAGAGATGGATTGTTCTCCTATACATATCCAGAATGTTCGTAAATGACCCCTAAGCTACAGTCAATAAAACAGCTACTCTCTGATTCTGTCCTCACTGTATGTTTATATTGTACAAAGTAACTTCAGGTAGCATAGTGAATACAAACTCACTTTTGGTGAAATTAAATATCCCAATAGCTACAAGTTAAATACTGCAGAACACAATTTGTGGGAGCTGGGTCCCAGAAGAGGACCTCCAACTCTGTGCACGCTCAGCTTCATTATAACATAAACTGGAAGTGATGGTGGTGCAAACACACAGCTGAAAACAAGCCATATACTAAAAAGGGCATATTTAACTGACAGGAATGCCAAGGGTAATGGTGAGTGCCAAAGCCCTCGCTTTGCAAAGACCAGGCACATGAGTCAAGGCAGCAGATCCCTACACCCATCCATGCAGATCACACACTCAAGAAGAGCACTGATACTTGTTCTGTCAAAGCAGCTGGCTATAGTTCATTATTTTTATCTAGACATATTGGCTGGCAGAATGTAGGAGCACTCATATTTTAGAGGCAGCGTAAGTCTTGTCCAGAGAAAGGAACCTTTGATGGGGTACTGTTTTTATCATCACCCAAAGCTCAGAGTGCCAATTACACTGTGTGGTCTCCTTCACATCAGTGGTGCCTCACTGAACAGAAAAGATCATGTGACCAGGAAAACAGAACATGTGAGGGACAGTCAAGGACAGACCAGTAGCCTACTGGTTACGGCACTCAGATGCGATTCTGACTGTCTCAGGGGAGAACTATAAACCTTCGGATTTCTGTTCAACTGCTCTGTTCTGTTTTAACAAACAACAGCATCTTCTTTACAATCATATCTGCTGGAAACATTTGAAAGAAAACCAGCGTATTTTGTTAAGGCCTGTTCCCGCAACTACCTGCATCCGCAATAAGCTGCATCGACTAGAGCAAGGCTAAATAGAATGGATAAAACCAACTTCATACATATCCAGCACCGGGAGCCATCTGAGACAAAAAGACAGCCGCCTTATACATGAAGGAATTTTTTTTTTCAATCGCTGTGTTGATCTCCAATGTCTAATAGTGACTTAAAACCTCAATAGAGGCACACAGCTTCTCTGTACTGAGCCCATAAAGTTGTTATAACAACTTCGAAGAGATTTCTCCAGATGACAATTAGATTGCGGAGTCAGAAAAAGGATTTGGCTAATAACTTTTCATTTTGTTCATTACAGACACTTCCACAGAAGCCAATTGTGATGTTAAAATTAGAACTGCAATTTTATATATGGTGATTAAATATAGTGAGCAGTTGCAGTGTGATGAAAGACAGACATGGTTCTAGAAGTACCTGGCAAACACACATACTCTGAGAACATCAGGGCTTTTACAGAGTAATGTAATACAAAGTTAGGCTCTTGAGCTTACTGTACAGCACACAGGGAGACTAAAGTGCCTGAGGACGTGATTCAAATGCATCAGGCATGCTGAGCATGGGGGTGGTTAGAGCTAGAGCAATGAGCCATTCCAAACCGAGGAGTGCATCTGAAATCCCACCCTCCGCAGGGCTTAAGCAGCAGGTTTAGTAACTCCATGCTCTTGGGGACCAAAGCATGCGTACACTTCATCCTTTTTCACTCTTCAGTTTTCAGGTAAATTTGAAAGGTGGGTATGCTTATTATTCCATATAAATACTGCTTAGAGTTCCCAAAGAGAAGAAAAAATCCATCCCTTCTCTTCAGTGACCCAGACACTCACACAGAGCTGGTGTTTGTATCACTAAAGTAGAAGCTGAGACAGTACCACTTCCAATCTCTAAGATTTAATTTCATGAGGGTAAGCACTGATCTATGACCATTTGAGACAGTTCATTGCACCTTTGATGTTGTGTGGCAAGACAGAATTGCCTTCCTCAAAAGCAAAAGGAGGTACAAAACCAGAAACAGTGATACTGGCCACAATAATCTTGATGACAAGTCAGGAAAGTGACATTTGTTTTGGTTCCTCTCCTGATTTTTTCTTTTTTTTTCATAATGACTGTAGAAATGCCAGTTAAAACTCCTGGCAAACTCACAAGGAGTATCACCCAGGATGGGACCTTTCCCTACAGAACCAAGCATGCCATGGAGATCTTTGTTGACTACCAAGAGGTGCAGAATGAGAGACATTTACACTCTGAAGCAGTGCAGGATCACGGGCAAAGTCTGATGGCAAGTTCATAAGAGACTGGGCCTCGAGGTGTCCTCATATAGTGGGGTTACCAAAATTCATTTCATACATGGGCAAGTCTGAAGCTCTATAGAATTCAAGCGATACACATTTCATTATTCATCTAGGGATCTGAGGCAATAATGTTACCCTTGAGGGTGAAGTTTGCTTTCTGGAAGCATACATCTCATAAATTCAGCTTTTGGGGAAAACATTCAGGTAAGATTTATGTAGTTTCTGGACAGGCAGCTAAGACTTCCAAAGTAGCACTTTCAATCACTTTTTCTCAGTAAACATTAATTCTTAGATTTACTGCACGGCACCCTCTCCCCTTTACAGCTATGCAAAGAATGTCATATTCTGTGTGAATTCATTTGTGACTGGAGACACAAGCTGTCTTTCCAAAGTGATTATAATCCTATAATAATCTGCTTGTAAAACAGTAGAATACTGGGCAACAACATTTAAAGTTTCATTTTCCTCATTCACATAACCAGTTAGACCATTGAACTAACTATGAAACTATCCCCTGTTGGCTCATCTGCAGTAATAAGTGTGGACTTCTGGACATAAAAATAAATGCTTGCTGTTCCAATAAGCAGTGTGCAAGCCATGACTAATTGGCAACGTGTTGCCTTTAAGCCCTCCTAGCACTGCTTGTGGCAATGGGAAATAAAGTTAAGAATGAGGCTAACAGAAAGAGCAAAGCAAAGAAATATTTGTACAAAGATTATTACTCAGTTTTGTTGTCTTCTGTTTCAAAAACTTAATTTAAAAAAAAGACCAAACCAAAACACAAAAAAAACCAACAAAAAAACCCCTAACCTACATGCCTTTTTTTCAGGGCAAAGTAAGTTGCAGAATCCTACCTCTCTTACAGTGGTCTAACCATTGGACAGTGAATAGAAGACGAGTCAAGCCCATGTAAAAACTTTTCTAGTGAGGGAAAATTTATATTATAATTGAGGATATGTCTCCTGCAGCTTCGAGTACAGCCTATGTATATGGTGACTCTATGATAGTTACAGTTCCAAAAGCAGTAGCTTGAGGTCTTGATCAATAAAGGTGAATAGTCGGGCAGGGAAACTCAGAGGCCCTTATTTCTGCCTTTTGCTCTAACAGACAAAAAAGAAAAGAAACCATCCTTTGCATTTTCTCGCTTCTTCCCAAGAACTGTAGCTTGAGAGGACAGGAATTTATCCTGTCCTAGGAAGAAAGGGATTTTATCACATTGTCAGATAGACTTCCAAAAGCAAGGACAAAATCACTTTGTTCACAAGACTTTTCACACTGGCAACTCAAAGAACTCATTATCAATATTAAAGTTAATGTCATTAAGCATAATCAGATTTGGCAACTGCAAGGTTACTGAATTTTAATAGCTGAGACACAAGAATTTGAAAAGATTGAATGAAATTTGTGAGGTAAAAATCATTCCTTAAACTTCTGCCTGTATAGCCAAATTTCTTCCAGGAGGCCTGATTATAGTCCCTGATCTATACTTCTGACTTCCTGTATCAAGATCCACAAATAACATACAGGATTTTTCTATAAGAGTAAACTATTGGTTTTGGTACTTCCTTCACTTTCTGATTTAAAAATCAGATTTATTCTAAACTTCTCACAAGCAAGGAGAATAGTGCAAAACAGGTGAAGGGCAAAAACAATTGAAGATCAGAAAGTCACAGGAAGAAAATTTCAAAGCAGGCTGCTTATGTAGCACCCACTTATCCATGTCAACCATGTTTCTGAATGAGAATTAAACCCGATGCAATGTAACAGAATGCAACTACCTTTACCTATACATGCCAGTGCCCCATCAGCAACAGGCTGCACTATAAAAAGATTGAAGACAATTTCAGAGAACTCTAAATAGATATGCGTGTGTGTATACATACATAGGTAGGTACACAACTTTCTTTTTTATTTAATTTTTATATTGTTAATAAGAGCTAAACATAATACTGATCATCTCTATTGCTTGCTCAGTCACTCTGCTTTTCTCAGTAGCATTCAGAACTTTCCAAAAAGAAGCAGTTAAAATTTGCTTCCCAAACAAATCTTTGGATTGATTGTTTAAATTAAATGAGAAACATGAGGAAAACTATCTTTTTAGCATGACTATTTCTTTATAGTGAAAAGCCCCATTATTAGCAAGGATGCATGTCTATGCCACTTTCCTAGAACTGATCTTTTTCTTGCAGGTACAGATACTACCAGACAAAATAGTGGATTCAGTTTGGGAGTTTGTTTGAAATCAAAGAATGGTTTGGGTTGAAAGACACCTTAAAGGTCATCTAGTTCCAACCCCTCTGCCATGAGTGGGGACACCTTTCAGTAGATCAAGTTGCTCAGAGCCCCATCCAACCTGGCCTTGAACACTTCCAGGAATGGGACATCCATAGTGCCTCTGGGAAACTTGTTCAAGTGCCTCACCATAATCACAGTAAAGAATTTATTCTTAATAATTGAAACCTACCCTCTTTCAGTTAGCCCTTATCCCTTGCCCTGTCTGCCCATGTCCCTGTAAGAAGTCCCTCTCCAGTTTCCTTACCTAAAGACCCCCTTTAGGTACTGGAAGGCCATTACAAGTTTTCCCCAGAGCCTTTTCTCTTCCCTAGGCTGAACAACCCCAGCTCTCTCAGCCTCTCATCGCCAGAGAGGTGCTCCAGCCCCCTGATCATCTTCACAGCCACCACTGGACAAACGCAAAGAAGCATCCAGCCTTTGATTTGTAGCTGCAGACTATTTCAGACTTTCAGACTGTCATCACTCTTCTACAAGCTTTTATTTTCAAAAGAGTTATGATGAAGAACTTTTTTCTCTTTGTTATAGAAAAAAAATAACTCTATGTCAAGATGACAGTGTTTAATAATGAATACGAAGTTGTAGCTCCCCAGCACTTTATGCAATACTTTAGACTGCTGGAAACCTGTCACTCCCCAGTCACATGCATTCTTATTCCCTTCTCTGAATGAATAAGAAGGACTTCAACAAACCTTTCAGAAGCTGTGCCACTAATCTTTTTATTTTCAAAAAACAAATAGACCTAATGAATCCACATCCTGATACATATTGTGCCCTCACAGTAGCTTAAGTACAAATAATCATAGAAGTTTCCTAGCTTAGTTTGTATCATAACACAAACAAAGCTCATAGTGGTTGTACTGTCAGTCCTGCTGTAGTTTATTAATCAGCTTGAGACAGGCTGTCTATCAGACAATAAAGTCTAATGGACTTCTGCAAAATAAGGGAGGATGAGAACTACACTGGAGAAATGCTTTCCTTTACTCTGAGAACAGGAGAAGAATGTGTCATAGCTTAACACAGTTCAGAAACTTCAGGGTATTCATTTCCTTAGAATTAATGAAACCAAGACAAGACAAAAAATCCAAATAAACCAGGATTTGCAACTACAGTTTTGAAGTAAAACACAAAGAGCCAAGAAGACATTCTGAAAGACTGGAAAGGCAAAATTGTGGAACTATTTTTCAGTAAAAATTAGGTTTTGACTCAGTTACTTAACCTTTCTATATCTGCAAGTTTTAAATACAACAAGAAGGAAAGGGAAACGAAATTAAAATCAATGCTTGAGAGCTGTGCAATATGTTCCTCTTCTCAGTGTAACCCTAGGTTTAACCAAAACTTCTCACTCCAAATGCAAATTGTTTCAGCTGCAATTTTGTACGCATATATTAGTGGTTTTCCAACAGAGTCTGGAAGTTCTTAAGCTACACAGATCATATCTATTTTCTCTGATACTGAAATTCTGCGTTTGTTATGAATCATACCTAAGGCTAAAGCAAATAAATATGTTTCCAAGTCACTTTATGTTTAACTAAAACATAACTACCCCTTGTTCAATTGGCCTAATTTTTCTCCAGTTATGTTAAAACTTAACTGATGCCTGGAGAAAGCATGTAGCAGGATCTACAAGTCCTCAGGAACTGCTCTAGAGGTATCCAGGAACTGAGAATACAGAAAAATTAAAACAGATGTCATACAGGTTTCAATACTAAATGAATGATATGCCAAGAATACCACAGAGCACTTGAGAATCATGTCCTTAGAACAGTTTCTATTATATGAGGATTTCTACTTTAGCTCTTCCTTTTCTATAAGCATGTCAGCATTGTGTTACTTCTTCAGTGGAGCATAATTCACCTTTTTCTGGTTTTAAAGGCCAATAAATATTTTATTTAATTTTCAAAGTTATGTAAAGATGCTCCTTCTTTTTCCAAGTGATTGGTGCATGAGTTTGTTCTTCAGTTTATGCCCAGGAGCTGCAGTTGCTGAATTTGCATGAATTATGTTATTCTTCAAAAAAGTTATTAAGTTACTGCTGCCAAACAGCATTCAGGAGAAAGCAGGTTAATTTACCATAGGAAAATGTTTTCCTTTTTTTATAATAAAACAGGGTTGTGAAGAAAAACATTCAAATAAGAGAGAATGAAATGAAGAAGCGAATTTAAGGCTGTGGGAGTAGTAATATGAAGCAACAAAGTTTACAATATCAAATTTAACTTATTTGTATTTGCCTTTTACTGTGGTTAGGTTTGTGGGTTCCAAGGACAGCTATAGCCATAGCAGAGGGTGCCACTCCGTATAAGGCCACTCAAGCCAGGCTGGACAAAGGGACTGGAGAGAAAACAATCCCAGGGCTTTCCAAGAAAGGTTTGAGGAACGGGCCAGCAAGCTGGTCTTGTAGAACACACTCAATGCTACCTTTCAGAAATAAGCTGAAGTAGTCAGTCTGACAAACAGCATACCAAAATAATCAATTCCAGCTTTACAGAAGTAATAGGTATAGTGAAAATAATCAGAAGGACCACATTTGGGGAATTGGTGGTAAAAGAAGCTTGAAACCAACTTTCTAGAATATTTGAAATGTTGCAATAGTCAGAGAAATACAATATTATGGTCTGAACATTTTGGAATAAATTAATAATGACTGCCAAAAATCAACCAAAAAGTGATAAAGTAATTTTCAGTGAAATAAGATAGTTTTAATCAATATAACCTTTAGGGCAGAAAAATCATACACAGATGGACAACCAATTAGCATCTGATTTCCCTGAGGCAGCTTTCAAATGAGAGACATAAAAACAAGATTTGTATAAAGTCAGGCACAAGGGAAAATGAAGGGGCAGCTCAAAATTCAGTATTGCCAAGTTCTGAGAAACTATAAAAATGCTCCCAACTAAACAATGGGAGACTTCCAGACAAGTTTGTGGGTCACAAAGTAATGAAAGCAATGGGATTAATGAATCAAAAGGTGATTTTTTGGGCTGGCAGAACTGTAAATAAATCAAATGTTATCATTAATGGGGCACTAGTGTCACACAGCTATATCCCCACAAATCCCAGAGAAAGTCAAGGGAAAACACGATGATCAGATATGAGCTAGGATGAAATTTAGCACCACTACTATCCAGCGGTTTACAACATAAAAGTCCCAGACACCTGACAAGGTACTAAAAAAGTGCCCATAAAAATAATCTCGAATCTGAAAAAGAAATTAGTTTATATCACAGTCATCCCCATTCAGCATAGCAAAGATGCTGAACCACAAGAAATGTTACAAAAAAGCAAACCTTGAGTCTGCCTATCATATCAGGACAGGGAAGAGAAGGGAAGGAAGAGATGGCAACCGAAGCTGCCCATCTACCTCCCCTCCCAAAAGAACCTCCAAAAAAAGCAGCAGCAAATAGCAATAAATGAGCCTGAGGGGACATGAGGGGATACCTTTGTAGCAGTGAAGGAAGCTGCTGCAATACTGAAACATTTTGGTAAGATTCTACCTGGCAAGTCTATCCTAGCTGAGGGGCTGCAAAAGCCACATGAGAAGACTTCAACCCCCTTTTATAGAAATGAACAAAATGGGGGGAAAAAACCAACTGGAAAAACCTACCACTACAAGCAGTGAGATAGAATAAAAACTACATGGGGAAAAAAATCCCCCCAAAATCCAAGTACACAGACATTATTGATTCTGATAATAAATTAAGCTGGATATTTTAAACACTTTACCAAGAAAGTGAGTTAGCATTAAAACACAAGGCTTTGTATTAAAAAAATATCAATGCTCTATGGGTTTGAGAGTTATTAATGTGTTTTATTTTTGTTCAAGAGACCATTCAGATTCATGGGAGGAGTACACAAAGGAGACAGAAGATGTGATTTGTTCAGAATTAAATGTCTTTTCCCAAACACAACTTATACTGCATGGCAAAGCAACACCCTTGCCTTTTCAGTGTGTGTCTGGTCCCTAGACCATCACTCACATTCATTTCATATTACTGATCCACCACTAAACAAAAGTGATTGAATGATTATGTACAAACAGCTAAGAAAAAAAAAAAGTGGGTTGTTTTTTTCTGACAGAACACGCAGATCATAGTTAGAGTAGAAATACGGTTTCAGTCTTCAACTGCTTTGACCTAACTCTAGAGCTGCATTAAAATACTTTTTTCATGCTTTATGTAATGAATTGAACTTTATAGACATTAGGTTGAAGGCAAAAACTAGTCTGTATATTGTAGTTTTTTGCTTTTTTCTCCAGGACAAACAATATGAAAAAGAACAGCTAATCATATTTAAAGGAAAGTAAAGACTGGATAGAAGCCAGTTTCAAACTGAGGGAAAGACAGGTTAAGCCATAGAAATCAATGTCACACATTTAAGAAAGTGAAAAAAAGAGAAAAGAAGGTCCTACTAAATCTTGCTGTGCATCTGAAATTTGGGATGTGCACTTCTTGCCATAACTCAGCATGGAAATTTTCTGAAACTTTCAATTTAAACTTTGTGAACCAAATTTCTGCCACTAACAGCAAAACAATGCTAATGTCTCCCCTGGACTACAACTGAAATAATGCACTGGGAATCAGGACCACTGCTTTTAATCATTGTGAAAGAATTTTAGTCACTGAAGTTATTCTACTGTCACAGACCAGTCTCCCCTGCTGCACTTCCGCATTCATTTCTCTAAGTTTAAAGGTTGAACATACAACTACTTTGAAGTCTTCCAAGAGCGCTTTGCCCTGCACTCATATGCATCCGTCCAGACACTGAGACACACAATTTAATTAGGAGGTATGGCACTGATGAGCTGTTTCAACTCCCCATGCATCTTCTCCTCCCGCAGCAACCACAGAGCTTCAGGAGGGTCCATCAATAACAGCAGGGCTCCTGCTGGCATGTTGTACCAAGGGGAGGATTTGCAGAACTGAAAGGTCTGTCTCCCTCCCAGTTCAGCAGAGCTTCTCTCAAATGAGGAGTAACTTCACATGAAATTCTGCCTGAAGGTCAGACCTACCGTGTTTTCTTCCTGTGCAGGAGCTCCTGGGCATTCCTACGGTGAAGTGAGCAAAACTTCCTAATGTGCTCAGCTAACTCCCAAAAGCAGGACCGGAATGTCACAAGGTTTGCACCTTATATAATAAGACCTCAAGAATTTTTTTCCTTCACATATTTTGCCTATTAAAAGCACAACACAAATACAGTAAGTCTATAAAATCCTTTCAATCCCAGGAGAAAAAATAGTAAAGAAAAGGAAAAAATAATACTGCAATGGTGAATTGTGGGCCAAGAAGCCAAATACTCTAATTTTGTGGTGCATTGGGTCATATTCCAGTGGGAGAAAGGCCCATTCAAGTGGGACTGCCTGCATCACATAGATAGAAGTTGCTAACCTACTTATCCAAAGACAAGTTTTAATGCCTTTTCATTACTCAAACTAATAATATATGGAAATTGTGCAATGAAGGCAAAAGTAGCACAAACTCACTGTACTGGAACAAACAGGACAGGGAATGTTAAAAAAAATAAGAAAAACATCACATTTTTTAATCAAATGTTTATGTGTCCATGCCAGAGCTCCAAGTAACAAGTATAAGGATTTAGAAAATTCTGCTATTAACTAGAAGAAATTTGATTCAGTGGCCACTATAGAAATCTCGGTGATAAACTGCATTACTTCAGTGTTAAAAACCACTATTTATAACCTGCATACAGCCATGAAATTCTGTATTAACAAGAATATTGATGAGTAACAGACACCTCATAAAGGCTGGTTTCCTCCAGATACATGTGTCACAGGCTGCTACAAACACATACCTCAGCTCCTACTTCATATCCTTCTGGGTTTCCCCCTTTGTGTCCTCTCAATTTTTTTTTCTGCTGCTTTTTTAACAATCCTCTCATTGCAGTCGGTCCCTTTGCCATAAGCAGCCACAGGACACAAAGCACTACACCACATGGCTGGCTCAAAGTCCTCTGTGCTCATGCTGCAGCCTCTCCATTCATATGGATCCCTCTTCTCAGCAGATCATTTTCACAGAAATAAAACAAATCCCACGGTAGACTCTTCAATATTCAATTACATGAGCTGAAGAACTAAGGTAGTTTTCCGTTTCCAGCATCCCTTTTTAACACACGAACTTGTCCTATATGAATAGGCCCAAAAGTAATACATCATAATTACGGTACCTATAATTTTGTTAGAAAACTTTACAACATGAGACGCTGAATCCAGAAAAAGGTTCCTCAGTTTTGAATGTCATTACAATCTAATCACTGGATTGCCTGGAGCAGTTACTTGCCTGGAAGATGGCAGTTATGACTAGATTACATAAAATATGCAGAAACAGAGGATATTCCAAGAAGCACAAATATTTATACTTTGTTTCTGGTGGAGGCTTATTTCCAGAGTTAAATGAAATGGTAAGTGAAGCAGGTTGTATGGGAATGTAAACAGCACAATGAAAGAAAAAGACAAATCTCCAAAAATGGGGAAAGAGTCCCACAGATTAAGAGAGATGACAGTTGTGGTCAAAATGCTCATCTTGATTAAATGTTTATGTTAATATGGCAATTAGGAAAAGTGAGAGATGACAATGAAAACAGGAGAACAGCAATCTATATAAATTAGATGCTTTTGCAGCTGTAAGAAATTCACATGGAGTTGTAAACAGATTTAATCCTGAAATAGAAGAGAAATACTGAATTGTTATCTCCTTTGTTTCGCACTACCTGGATACCAGCAGGATTGTTTCAGTGCACAAAATCAATATACATAACCTGTCTTCTGCAAGATATTGTAGTTACTATTCATTATTCTTCTTCATTTTATTTAATTGCCATGAATACATATTGAAAGGGAATGGGGATAATATTAATCTGGAAGAATTTGGCATTGAAATATTCACCCTACAGCACAGCAACTACCCAGAATATACCTTTGTGCCTTTATGGCCTATTGTCAGAGGCACAGAATATTGACAGCACTTTTAAACTAAAACACCAAGAGTTCAAACTGATTCCACACCACAGACTGGAGATCAAAGATGCACATGCACCCTCCAGCCCATGCTCAGACTGTCACTCAACAAAGTAAGGACTGCTGGCACACAGATTACCCACAGAGAAGATTTTCATTTGAGAGGCAAAGGAATGGGTGTCCTACTAAGAATGTGTGTTCAACAAATATTTTCCAAGTTGTGTCATCTAGCATACCTCAATGAAAGTCCTTCAGGATCTTTGCAGACTAAAACAACTTGCTCTTTTTCACAGATATAAAATGCTCCATTAAAATTTAATTGATTTTGTTACAGTAAGAGATGATTAAATCAGCCAGCAGTTAAAGACAGTTATTTGAGAACACAAACTCCCTTCCTGTTGCTGATCATAGCTAAACCAGAATTTGTCAAGATGGAGAAGAAAAAGTACCTTGCACTTTGATATGGTATGGAAATATGGCAAGTCACCTTCTGACTGAGACTCTTCTCAACCTCTGATAGTCTTCCGTATTTCACTTTGTTGCAGGCCATCAGTGACTTGATTTAACCAGTTAAGTAAAACAGACACTACCATTACCCACAGCACGCAGTAAGCAGAGTAGAGACTGAAGCTGCCTTGCAAAAATCTATTTCCTTTCCCTCCCTCATCACTACTATAGTTGCCTGAGTGACAAATGCAACACGGTAATTTCTAGCACATTTATACTCTTGGCCTTTTATTTCATTGTTTGGTTTTGGCAACTTTTTATTCTAGAGAATGAAGAAGAGGCAAAAAAGAGAAATTCACCCACACAGAGGAAAAGCAGTCTCCCAGAAACTTGGAATTTAGGGTTAAAAGGCTTTCAGAAAAGTTTTTGTGTTTTTTTCCAGTCAGCAAGCCTCATACTGTATTTGCCTAGGAAAGTAAATTTTCCAGTTGTTATATTCTGTTATTCTTCTTTTCTTCCCTATTCTTCCCAGGGCTATCAGTATTGTCCTGCATTTCTCTTGCACCGAAGGTAGTCATCACTTTGCTCAACCTCATGACACCTGCGTAAATCAAATCAAATGTTCCTGCTGCGGTTAAGAGCTTTGTTTTCCTGACTGCAGGTGCAGGGACAAAGTGATGGAGACATTCAAATGCAAATCCTCTATTCAATAATACAATGTCAGGTTAGTTTTAGTCTGTATGCTGTTTTCCCTCATCTAGACTGCAACATGAAATGATTTCATCATCATCATAATTTCATATAACTATTTATGTGAGTTTGCTGTGTTTCCTTGACGTGAAGTTTTTGAGGGTGGGCAATCTTGTATTTTGTCAGGCTGAATATTATTGCTCCACTTCTGAGAACCACAGATTTCTATCTTTCCCTTCTATTCTTTTAATCAAGAGACACCGATGACAGTGGATTCTGAGGAGCCAAAAGATTTGTACTCCCACTATCTCATACATGCTCCATCTGCTGATTTGCAGACACACATACCCCTGCCACCGTATGACACACACTTCCACAGGCAGTATTTAGACTGTTGCTATTGCTGCTATACCATCCGCTAGGTCTCACCACACTTCCCAGCAATGCTGCTATTCATGTTTTTTCATCATTCAATCAATATAGAAAAACCCGACACAAAGTGCAGTTTTGCCATGTGAGGATTTATCTAGTGCCCACAGGATACTAAGCCCAAGCAGTAAAGAATCCCTTAATGTACTGGTATCATCAATAATGTTTAAGACACAGTCACAGCCATAGTGCTTAAATACAAAGAAATAAATGCTCCCTGAGAGCCATGCTTCATATAATTATATAATTTAACACATATATTGACAAATTCAGTCATTTAAAAACTTTCCAATCACCCTTCCTTCTAGACTGAGCAATTTCATGAACAAATTGATTTTCAGATTGTATCAGGCTGAACTTGACTCCAAATGAAAAGGTTTTAGCACAATGAAATCCAGCTATTTAAAACATCCTAAATCATCTGGAAGTTCCATGTGACAAATTAAAAAAAAAAAAACTAGAGTTCCAGCCACGTACTTCATTATAGGTCATGAACTAGGCCATTTTTAAGAGAAAGTGTTAAATGATAGTTTCAGGCTTTCTTTTCTTTGTCCATTCTCCCCAGAGACACACTATTATTTTGTTTTCACAGTAGGATGGATGTTTTTCAAATCAGAAAAAAATTCTGAAGCATAAGAAAAAAAGATCTGATCTGACAAGCACGGCAAACACAGTTAACAAGCTATTTTAATTATCCTCCTAAGATTTTCTCATTTGTACTCTGATCATCATCTTCTTCACAAACTCAATTATGCCTCATTTGTTCTTTCTGCACTACTCTCAGCGAGTATTCTAGGTGGAAAAGTGAAGCCTGTTTGCAACTGTAACCTCATGTAATTGTTATATAATATTATTTTATTATTTTGCTGTAGAATAATTTTAGAGGTTAAAATAAAAAAATATATAAACTTATATTTGGGTAATATAAATACTGAGGCAAAAGCTAGGGTATTTCCACATCAGAAAGCAAAACTGGATTGCTAAATGAACAGCCATCAATATGAAAATTAACACTAGACAGATTGAATAAATGAAGAAAATCGTGCTGTTATCATCTGCATTTTAAAGATTTATATTAATAAATTCTGATTCCTCAGCAGAGGAAACACAAACTTGACCTCTGAGAGAGTCAGAAAAGAGAACATCTGGGAATAAATGTGCTTTGTGCATTAAATACTGAGACATGAGCCCAGTTACTACTTAGAATTTATGCACTTCCAACACTTTTAACGTCAATAGGAATTATTGCATTATGGCCAAGTAGAGACCCAGTAAATACCCAGAAGCACCGTAATTTGAGACCAAACAAGTTGTTTCATCTTTTCAAAGTCCTAGATTTCCCCACCTACCATGATTGAACTTAATTTCATTTAGGTTGCTTTTTGAGATACATTAATTTTGTTTAATTAACTTACTGAGACACAGGACTGCTGTCCCATACTGACAAGCATTTTGAGTAAAATGCCAAGCCTTAAAATCTAGCATTATACAGAAATAACTATTCTTCTTTACACAAAACTTCACTGGCCTTCAAAACTGAGACATACAAACAACACAATATGCAAAAAGCTTGAAAAGCAAACTTAAGTTTCTAAAAATTAAAAAAAGATCCACAGATACAAAATAGTCAGCATTTGAATATATCCCATTCCACGCCTTACCTGAACCAAATTCCATCCCTTTAGAGATTCAGCAATGATGGAAGTAACAGTTGCACATACACCACCAAAAACCATCAGATGATTAGGTCCATATTTTATTGCATCATAGAAGGCTTTGAGTCCTTTTGCATTGTCACACTGGGAAAAAAAAAACAACAAGAAAAAAAAGAGTCAATATTCAATGTCATAAATAAAATAATTAACTAAGAAGTAAACCGTTGGGCAGGAAAAAAATTCAGGAGTTGCACAGATATAAAAACTGTACAGCGTATAACATCTTAAGACCTAAACATGAAAAATTAAAGTACTCTCTTCCTGACCACTGTATTAAAAGAACAGCAAAACCCCTCCTTACATTGTATAAAACCAGAATTTTGATTTCCAAAAGTAAAATTTGGGTTGTAACACCAGATTGCCAACAAGACTTCCATAGCTGGAGGAAAGTTGGACACTACTGATGGTCTTTGTAAAAAAAGTTCTGCGTCTAATGAAGACTCCTAAGTAACCTCTCCTTAAGGTCCAACTTCAGTATTTTGTAAAAAAATAAATAATAGAGAGCCTGTTACTTAGAACGATAATACAAAGTCTTCAAAAGATAGCAAAATTAATATATTAGAGTGCTAAGAATTAACTGTTCTGCTCTTACAGCTCTGAGCTCTGCTTTGAACGGAAGGCTGGGCTAAATGGCACTGTGAGGTCCTTCTAATCTGACCTGTTCCGGGCTTCTCTGGTAATTAGTTTGATCATTATTTCAGGTGTAGAGAATTTTCCTGTAAGCTGAGACCAGGACTGAAAATTAAGAAACAAGGGCTGATGCTAGTCAGTATTGCAAAAGATGTATCAATCCTCAAAGAGAGCAGCATCAAACATTCATAATAACCTATGTAGTCATGGCTTGATTTCTGAGCTTGCAACAAAGGATTAATAAATTATGCACCTGAAGTTAAGAATTTGATTCCAAAACATACTGGAAGTCAGGAGTGCCAACAGGCTATAATGGCAGCTGTTGTTACTTCACTAGCAGCCACTTCTTTTTCTCTCTTTTTGAAACAAAAATTTTCTGTCCTCTTTTGCCTCCTGTACAAAGTCTTCCAGAAATGTACTGTATATAAGAAATATCACACACCAGCCTCCAATATTTCATTATGAGAATTCAATAAAACAATTCATTTACTATCAACATCCAAGTAGTAATTGTATGGCATTCTGTGGAGAGAATAAAGATTTTGACTAAGAAGTTTGGAAGCTTATATTAATCTCCTTACTGAATTAATATGCTAAAAGAAAAAAAATTTTATTTGCATTCTATCTGCAAGAATAGAATTATTGCTCCCACTTATTCAAAAGGATACAGATTTTTAATGCACAGACCTTTTTAAATTGCATAACATAGCGCAAGGCTTTCCTTCTTAATGCAGAAGAAAACCCAAACCCATTCAGTATGGCAGATGTCCCCCTATCAGTTTGATGGATTGGTGGCAAATTCACACTGTGAGGGGATTAACAGTGTGATTATTGGGAGAAGCAGTGTCCTCCATTGTTACTTCTTCACTCCCTAGCTGAAGACCAGTTAATTCCAGGTATAACTAGAAGGCTCAGCTAATTCTCTACTTTTATAAGCAGCCATGGACACTAGAACTTTAAGTATCTGAACTTGACTGGCATTTAGCCAAGTCTTTGCCCTCATCCACCTTATTATCTGAAGCTGCAGTAGCAGAGATTGTTGAACTGGTTTTCACATCAACTTAAAACTGGTTGATGTATTTTTTTGTATTATGTCACATTTTAGATGTATTGCTAAGTAGAAGTCATATATAAAACAAAGATGACGTTAATAGTAAAATAACAGTCGGAATCTGCAGCCCATGAAAGGCTATGTATGTGAAAAATGATGCAAAAATAAAATTCTGCATTCTAAAGACCTGTGATGTGTTATCTGAAGTAAAATTCGCACAAAATTCATCCTTACATCATAAAACACAGATGCATTTTTAACTATTATTTACCTACAAAATGTTTCTCACTGCAGTAAACTTATGCAATTAAGGGTCCCAGTACATCAACTCACTGGAAGGTCTAAAATTGGTATTATTGTAAGATTTTTCCTTCTTATTTGATCTTTTCACATTTATGAAGATACTTGCATGGGAACAACCTTTTTTCAAATACATAGCGGGTCTCTTGGGAAGGTACGCCAAAATCTTTACTCATCCCTCCCAAAGTGAAAGGTTCATGCTGCCAAGATATAGTACTGATCAATCAAAAGTACATACAATAACACCTGGGCTTCTCTTCAATGTGATTCAGTTAAAAGCCTACCATGTTTTCAACTTTGTACTTTCCTCCTGACTAGTCTCAGCTCTCAGTCTTTTAGGCCACCTTGAATAATTATACTAGACTGTCAACTCCTTGAGCAAAAGCATCCCACTAGTTCAAAGTATGTCTCAGAGCTAAAGAATAAGAACTTAACACTGTGGCTGCCCATAACTGGACAGATATGAGAGGAAAAATAAAAAGCGGGAGAAAGCAGACTTTCACATTTGCTTAATGTCATATTTCACAACATGCACTGTGTATAGCATTCTTCCCTGCAAGCAACAGAACAGTCTGTCACAAGTATTAAAAAATAAACATTCAGGTAAAAATAATAGCCCTACCAAGCCAGACAAACAGTAGAAAACATTTTTTCCTGCCTTCAGTCTGAGGAACGTATCCTTAGCGAGTTCCTGAAGCCCTCTGAACAAGTTGGCTCTTTAAGGAATCCCAAGCAGCCACCATTGCTGCTCATGGCCTTCTATTGCCAACCCCCACATATGTAACCCTAGATGAGGGCAACACTGCTGAAAGACAACAGCCACTGAAATTCCCATCCTATAACCATCAAAACACAAAAGAGTTCTTGAGTTGTCACTAAGTGGCTCCAGGTAGGTTTAGGAACAATGCTATGCAGCAATCTAACTACAGTACAACAGAAGACTGCGTAAGAACCAAAATCCACATTAAAAAACAAAGGCTAGAAAGTGCTGGCCACATGTGGATAATAAGAAGCTGGCTGGCTTTAACTGGAGCATGACTAACAACAATGAAGAGGAAACAATCCCTCATAAAAAGTCACAAACTTATGTGATGAAAAGTATAACCTAAGGGAGCCAACACACTTCTCACTACCTAGTTTTGCTCTTTCACCTAAATTGTCATGAACATATCTACTTCACTGAGCTGAACTGCAGCCAGCTCACTTTGGACCCATATACAAAACCAGACAGGTATGCTGTGCTGCTGAGTTTGACTGCACATTGAAACACTGAGGATGGTTGTAATACCTTTCTTATTGAGTAACTATAATTTCAAATAAATGTTTAGATACGCATCACAATTTTTTTCAGAGGAAGGAGCTGAGAACTACCTACCCCAAACACACTAATTACTGTGCTCAGTCTCAGCCATAAGCCTGCAATAAGCAATACATAAATAGCAAACATACATATTAATGAAATAATTATATTAAGTGTATCTCTTAACACACTGACTTGATACAGATTACGTGGAAAATTCACAAGGAAAAATACCAGCAAGCCACCAATCAAAGATTTGTGAAGTGTTCTACATCTTGCTGTGACAAAAACAGCTTAATATCACAGCTGGTATCTGACACAGTGTGCTTAGTTTTCATTTCCAAGGAAACAGAACCACCTACTTTAATTAAGAAAATAGCCAGATGAATGGCTGCATAGGAGAGGACTCAAGTTTGGGGATTGAAGTGTTAACCTTCCTGAATCCTCTTCAGAGAAAAGGCTGGCAAATAAAAACTATAATCCTCCACTGAGAAAAGGATCTGAACACACAGAGAGGAAGGACAGCCTGAGGCATTATGGGTGCACAAGGACAAGAAGTGCTTCTGGAGAGAACAGCACAGCAGCTGAATACACAAGAGAGACCTTCTCCACTGTACCCAGAGGCTCTCTGCAGCTGAGAAGAAAGGGTGTCCCATGTGAAGGTCACATATCACTGAAGCCCAGAGAAGCAGCAGGACTGACTGGTGAGGGTTGTTGGCTGCCAGGAAGGCTTTGTGGCAGGCAGTGAAAGAGACACCCGGGTGTGCACTGAAACCCTCATGGACATATGCATAATACAGTGCAAAGCCTGGGTGCACAGAACAGAAATTCGTATGGCTCTCATATATAAAGTTCTGCCAACTCCTGTGACACTGACAGGTTTGAGTAATTAGAGGACTAGCAGAACAGCAGTACGCCTAAAGTCACTGATTTTGTTAGAGTTGCACACCAATAAGAACTATAGGGATGAAAATACTGGTCAGATGCGTGATTATGTTTAGATTTCTAGCTGTTGGATATCTATGCCAAGGTGTTTCTCAGTTAGATACATTCTGGCAGAGCTTTACTTTTTCTGAGTAGAAGTAAACCTGAGGAACAGGTATTTGTTGAGCTACTGATAACTGATATTAGACATCCTTTATGGTGAGAGGGAATAACAAACAGCTGTCATCTGCATAATAAAATATCCAACTTTATCAAGTGATATGAGATCTTTCATCAGCACTCTGCCCTGAATATCATCAGACAGAGAAGCAAGTGCTCATAAAGACAGACTTTAAACAGAGAGAAAAGAGGTACAAAGCCTTATTCCTATCCTCTGCAAAATCTTGCTCAGAAACTAATTCCATCTTATATCATCAGCTCAATTATTTTAATTTCATTTTCACAGACATTTTTAGAGTCATCAGTAAATATAGACAATTTGGTGAAGAACATATAGACAACTGCTCTGAAGTACAACAAAGGTCAATCAAGTTAACATCCTCTGTCTGTTTTATGGGCAGGGTATGCTTCCTCTGAGGTTTCCTCTCTCTTTTCAAGTATCTGCAACTTCCGTGCTTTCAAAGCCAGCAATTATATTTTTGCATTTAATCACTGTAACTGGATTTTCTTTCCATGAGTTTGTACAACTGCTCTTGGAACCACCACTTTGACAACCACAGCATCTGGCAACAACATAATTATCCATTGAAAGAAAAAGCACTGCCTTTCATTTGTTCTAGAGTTCTTCACATTGTGCAAAGTAGGTGTGAGGTGTCTTGCTATGAATGTTGAAAGTTCACAAATACATGAAAAAAAATTGGGCTAGCTCACAGATCAAAAACCAGTTCAAAACTTCGTAATAGAGAGAAGGCAATTTTCTCAGGAAACTCCTGAATCACAGGTTATTGGTGGCTAGGTCACTGCTCTAGGGAAGTAGGATTAAAAACTTAACCTTTCCTGCAGATCAATTGATCCAGGATGAGGCCAAGTACTTGCAATAATTCTGGTCTGAACCACTATACCCATTCCTGTGTTCTGCATTTGAAAAACAAAATTAACCCCCTACAACAACAACACTCAAGTTCTGTACCTTAAAACTGATGTTAACTCATCCCAAACTGTGGGCTCTTCAGTATGTGATTTCTCTATCACTTTTTAATTTTAACTGCTGTTTTAACTAACCATCAGGTTTGGTTTTGCTTTAGAAGGCATGGACACAAGAGAGAAGAACTTAAGCTATGCAGTGAAATACTTCCCAGTAAATTAACCCTCCCGTCTTGACACCTCTTGGCATACTTTGAGACTTTACCTACTAACTTCTTTATCTGACTCTGCCTGCTGCACAGGGAATAGTTCAGAGTGCTACCACTAAGGTACCATGCTTGGCATCCCATTTAACAGATTATATTCTGCCTCAGGTATCACCAGCCTCTTAAATTACTGACCCCAGAGCAAGGGTGACCACTTGCTCCTTTGTCACCTCATTTTCTAAGAGAATGTCTAAACACCTCAAGAAGGCTCAGCCTCGTGTTCAGTGACATTTTCTTTTTTCTTAGTTCACTGTTTGGACACTGAATCCACCCAGCAAGATAAACAAAAATTTCCTGTCTTTCCTTATAAGAGAAGTATATTTACTTTATCCATTCATCTCTTTCTTTTTTTTTTTATTATATGAGTTATATTTTCCATCTCGTTACTATTTCTTGGAGAATATGGCATTTACACAGAATGATTCCAATTTAAGAACTCCAATATGAAATGGAATGGGAATGTAGCAAATAGTTAAATCCTGTGTAATCAAAACTGACTCTATGTTTCCACCCTGATTAAATAGGCAGTAACAGCAGAGATCAATTTGACTCCCTCTTTTCAGGGTAAACGTGCATTTAGCTTGAAAGGTGAAGTCACTCCTCAAAGAACGTTGAAGCCTTTTCCTGATATGTAACTGTTATACACACTGGAGTTCAGGAGATCAGCAAGAGACATTTTGTATATTTGCAATATGAAGATCACTCCCTTTCAATAAGGCAACTACTGGGTTAATGTGGCAAGGTTTTGGTAGCAGGGGAGTTGCAGGGGTGGTTTCTGTGAGAAGACACCAGGAGCTGCCCCCGCATTTCTGTCCCCAGAACTGACAGTGAGTTCTGGCCAGCTCCAAAACAGGTCCAACCCTGCCCAAAGCTGAGCCCACCAGTGGTGTTGATGAAATTATGTGATAACAGATTTAAGAACAGGCAAAAAAAAAACCCCATTGCACAGCAGCTGTGAAAGAGGAGCAAGAAAAAAAATGTGAGAGCAACAGCCCTGCAGGCACCAAGGTCAAGGAAGAAGGAGTAGGAGGTGCCTCAGCCCACAGTGAGACAGGCTGTCCCCCTGCAGCACAGGGAGGTCCATGATGAAGCAGAGAGCCCTGTACCTTTTTTTCCTGGCTGTACCACTAATGAAATGCAGTAGTTGTTCTAGGACTACACAATGATGAAATTCATAACTCAAGTAACACAGACCAGGATATGTCTGTAAGATGGTGAGCAGAAATTCAAAACATTGACATCTCATTATGAATTGCTAATGGAAAGCTAACATTTGGGCCTAAGAGAGATCCTATTGTGCAATAGGAGCAATTAGTCAGATCCCACAGTAAGAGTTATTGAGTTTTGCTGGATTATTCTGCAGCTATAACTGTCATCTTGCCAGAATCATGTTGGTGTTGATTCAAGTATTCTTGGGGCAGAGCAGATTTTATAACACGCACACTGTATTTGCTCACCCACAACATACAGTCCATTTTGTTTAAGTCATTCACTTCTGCATCAATCCAATAAAATATTACACAAGACAGTTTTACAGATGTTTTCTAATTAACAGCATTGACTGAAGTAGATGGATATTCCCACACACAAGGTCATCTTGAATCAGAATTTTTTCCAAGTATCCTTAAAGCTCCATGGGGATGCTCACATTTACAGTTTTATAGCATGAATATATAAGCCACAAAATTAAGTCCTAGAACTGTATAGTTTTTTTCTGACTTCCTGCTGCTCAAACACCTATCAGATATTTTGGTACCTTCAGTATTAACAGGGAGACCAATGCCTTGCTCACTTCTTCCTCCCAACATAATCTATACTACTCCATTACCATTATGTTTTATGGAAAAAGCATAAATGTCCAGAAGAACACTGTAGAAAAAATAATATATTCAAATATATTTAGAAAACAAGTAACATTCTGGTTTTGAGAATAAGCTGGCTCAGTTTTCTCTAGCTATTCCAATTTTTACCAAATTCAACATTACAATGATTTCTTACAAAACAAAGAATTAACTTTAATTATTCAACAATTCAAAATATCACTGGTCTTTATTTGCATCAAAAGACTTTTTAACTCTCCCCCCAGGAAATCAGCAGTGGTTTTGCATTTAAGTAACCTCAAAAGGTGCTAATTGTTTCAGACACTTGAGCTCCAAGATCATTATCACTTAAATTTCTTATTCCAATCTACTTACTACTTTGTTGCCTCAGACATGTGCTGTAGATTTACAAGGCATTTCCCAGTTGTAGCTCAAATACAAAATAAAGAGCTAAGGGCAATAACAGTGGCAGGCTCAACACAGAATTACAAATGTCAATTCTTCAATTTTGTACTTGTCTCATCTTTTTTTTTTTCCCCTCCCTTTATTCATTACCATTTATTACTACACTACCATAAATAGCCTATATTTATATAGCCAATTTGTTGGACTGCTTCACTTAGACTTCCTTTCATTTCATTCTCCGTGCTTTTAGGAATATAGGGAAGAATTCACAAAAGTGAAAAGATGAGTTATTTAAATATGATATTTGATTTCCTTCTCCAGATCTAGAGTATGAGCACTGCAAAAGATAGGATTTTCAGTTTAAATGATCAAAATAATAAATCAAAATGTAAAACAGAAGTACATCATTCTATGTTTAGTAAAATAAATTTCCTGAAACTGCCTTTAAAAAAAGTAGAGTTTTTCCAATAGTCTCCTTTCCTTATGTCTACTATGAACTATGTACTCAGTTTTAACAGGATTGGGTTTTTAACCCAGATCATTTTGGTAATTGGAAAAATCACATAATGTAGGGAAGGGCACTATCTCTGACTTTTTAGTGTGATGTTTCAGTACACTGAGAATTGTTGCATACTAAAAATGCGTTAACTCCTTTTAACTGCAGCTGTGCTTTTTGCAGGAAATAAAAGGAAGGACTGATATAAATGAATACAGAAGGAGAAAAATCCAAGTTTATAAATACCAATCAAGAAGCTCCTGCAGATGGAAGCAAATAGAATTTTACAGTGCAAAATGTTAGAAGAAACAGTGACATACATGATACTATGCCTGGCATCCCATTCCTGATTAATAAGCTGCATTCAAAAGTGAGCTAGGAGTGCAAGGATATTTTGAAAAAAATCACTTGCCCGTCAGCAATCTGCAAGAATCAGTTGTGGGGGAAGCCCGCCATATGCATTCTTTCTTTCCCATGACTCACTTGCTCCTGAAAAAGGCTTTTATTTTCATAAAAGCAGTGGAAAAAAGAAGAAAAATCTTTCTTGATACTTTTCTGACATGAAATCAAAAATACTACTCTAAGGGTGAGGAGATACAAAAAA
>VWZG01004485.1:428177-476778 GCA_013396735.1 Grallaria varia | reverse complement strand
AAAAAAAAAAAAAAAGACCTCTTCAGCATTTTCTTGTTAAGAGCATCATGTTGAAATACGGTCTCCCCTTGTGTGCCTGTGTCACAGGGCAACAGGGCTGGTCTCTCAGTGTGAGGCACAGATGGCTTCAAGGCCCTTCAAAATTCTTCTTACAGCTTCTGAAAGTCACTTACCTGGAAAATGTGAGACACTCTCTTAAACCATCACAAGGATGCAGCATCCTTGAGAATATCTTTGAATTTTAATAAAGGGTCAAAAAGCACCCAGCATTTTGGGAAAATAAGATGAAGCTCTTAATCTTTAGAAGATGATGTTCAACATCAAGAGTGCTAAGTGCTACATGTACCTCGCAGCATGACTTTTTCTGAAGCAATATTGCTTGATTTTTATCTTTTTTTAATTCTCCAACAAGAATGTCAGAAACACTGACACAGATTGGAATTAAAATAAGCTGACAAAATGAGAGTTTAGAAAGGGCTGAATGAATTCAGAAAAAAAAAAATCATTTTTTCAACTCAAGGGTCAAGAAAATCTAGCGTAATAGGCTTCACTGCACATCTATGATTTTTTTAATTAAAATCTTTCTGTGATGTAAAACAGTTGAACTTTGTCTATCAGCTATGCCAATTTATTTATGGAGGAACAATGAATGATCCTTTGGACAAGCCACCATTTAAGTTAGCCCATAAAAGCCAAATTAAGTTCATGGTATGCTTCAACTTAAATTAACATAGAATAAAATTACAGTAATTCACCATTTTATACAATTCTTAGGCTGAAAATGGATAGAGTGCATATTAGCTCAGGTAAACATTATATTATTTTTTCCCATTAATGCCTGGCAAAAGAGACAATATAGAGCAAATACAGTTTTATTTCAATGACTGCCCAGGTGGCATGATGTTCACCGTGTAAGTAGGTTCAGTGCTTCACAGGTGGCAGGCATGAAAACCCCTCAAAAATCTTGGGTTTATCTGCACTGAGGAACTGACTGAAAATTGTACCTTAGAGGCAAAGAAAAGAAAAGGAACAGACCTGGAAGTACAAAGAGATATTGGAAAGGGAACACGTTTCAAAAGGTTTCCAATTTCACAAGCTCTGTTGGCAGACTTATCGCAGGTATTTCTTCATGACTTTTCTTTAATAACTTGCCCAACTTAAATTGTGTTTCCCTATTTAAAGGCTAACCTTGATCTAGTTGAGTTTTATATTCCAGGAAAATAATCTGTACATATTAGAAACCACTTGAAAAACATGAAATGGTGGAACTGTCTGACTTGTGGTCCTGCCACATTCATGCATGGACACTAAATTCCAATAGCTTTAAAGCTATGCAAGCAAGGTATTTCCTCCATGCTGCAAATTGCAACAAGATTAACAAACAGGTGTTTTTTGCAAGATCATGTCAGGTTAGCAGACTGACAAATAAATCCTCACCACTCCTATTCAAGAGCATAGTATGGGATTTCCATAAGCAGAAAGATTCATCTTGGGTTTATTGGTCAAAGTGCCATGGAAGACACTGTTTGTCTCTGTGCATGCTACCTCCCTTCATAATTAACCCCAACATGAATTCCCTCGGACGTGTCTCGCTGAACAAGCAATTCCTGCTGGCTGTTAACGAAGCTCTACAGAAATTTCGTTGACACACTACACAGAAGTTCCAAACTACCAAATCCTCTGTCATTTGCCCAGTTACCTTCACTTTAGTTATTAATTTGACACCTCCCTGATCAGTGCTAATAATTTGGCATATAATGCTGTGCTAGGCACTGCTACCCCACAAGCAAAGCTCACATGAGTGAGTAGAAATTGCACTTGTGTAAATTGACTTTTTGAACTTGCCTAAACTCTACTAAACTAAACAGAGCTAAACTTCCTGAATCATCACAGTACAAAGTTCTCAGACTAGTTTAGTAACAGGAGAGAGAAACAGATCAATTTTTCGATCTGTCTACAAAGACAACGCTGCCTTAAAAATCTCCATGATTTTGCCAGACTCATTCAGTCCTAAGCTGCTCAGAGACTTAAAAAAATTAAAAAAAAATAAGGCAAATATCAAGTTCCTCAAGACAGCCTGCTTTCTCTTGCAACATGTACTCCAACAGAGTTAAATTGCTTTAAGCTTGCACAGGGAACAGTGCAGATTCTTGACATTCCTTTGTCAAATATGTACTGACTGTCACCCAGAATCTTAACAGGCTGACACAGTATAAAACGCTAATAGAATGATTCTAGCAATTTTGTTGAGCATGGTTGACACCACACTGTCAAGTGAAGAAAGGTACTTTGTACAGCTCTGGATCAATTTTATTTTTACTAAGGTAAAAAGTGGTGTGAACGAGTTAAAAATTTCTTGCTATTTTTTTTTAGGCAACAAACTGAAGGAAAATGTGCAAGCCCTGACCAGATGAAATATCAAATTGACAATGACCTTGTCCAAGGAAACCATTCTCAAAATGAGCCAGTACTCGGAATATCTTATAGAATTTCAAATGTCTTACTTGTTCTAACACTCAGAGTGTCTCAAGGGGAGGAAAGGGGTTTCTGTCATTAAGTCTTCTAGTACAAAGTCATGGTGCAGTAAAAGATATATAAATGGGCTTTTTTTGGTCACCGGAAACTGCATAAAAATTGGCAAATGTGGAAAGTGTTGGTGCCTGATGGAGGCACATCTATTTCAAGTAGTGGGAATGCAAACTAACAAGTCTAGGATTTTAAGTCTTTTATAAAATACAAGCAGAAACACTCCTGTGTCATAGACCAAATGGTGCAGAACAGCCAAGAAAAGCATCCCTACTTAAGTTGTGGTCAGAAGCCATCACCTGGCTGCTATCTTATCATAGCCCAATGAGAAGAGTTTATATGCAAGCAGTTCCCACTTGAGGTAAAGCAAATTACAACCAATATTTACAGTTTTTCGAATAAAATTCTGCAGACTTCACACTGCAGTGGATAAGAAGAACTCACACCACCTTTTCAGTTTGGCAAAGTAGGATGTGTACATATGTATGTTTGTGTTGGCATATACATGCAGGCTCAGGGGCAGAGGGGGGACAAGGACAACAGCTTTGTGGGTTGCTACAGATCTTCCTGCTGCTCTGATCTGACTGGTATGATTTGAGGGTTAAGGACAACACAGCAGTCAAACATGCTACACCTCAGCTTCAAGAACATGAAATTTATCAGCAGAGTTCCACATACAAATCATAAAAAACAAACCCAGAAACAAGCAAACAAACAAAACCACCTACCATAAAAACAAAACCCCCAAACAAATCCACCCCACCAACTGCTCCATTAAATGGAGAAGGAAGCACAAATCAACTTGCAGAGCTAAGGCGCATATGGTGACAAAATAACATCCCAGGTGCCTGTTCATGAGACCATGGACCAGGTCCTTCCTCAGGCACAGTGGAGCCTGCATTCCCTAGCAACAATTAAACCAATGGAAAAAAGAGGGATAATTTCTTCCACTGCCTCCTACTTACACTGTTATATGCAAACTGATGGGAGATGCATAAGCACCTGTTTCTAGTGTGTTCAGAATGTAGGTTAAGCTACTGTATGAGTTGGAAGGTAGGAGACTCACACCCACAGCAAAGAAGAGGAGAGAGAGAGGCAAGGATGTGTATGAATCACAAAATGCACAATATTATCATGGATTTGGGTGGCATGTACTGTGTTAGCAGGCAAATGTGACTGAGTTGGGGGGGTGGAAAGTATCATATATCTCCCCTAAACACAAGAGCTTATTCACTTCTTTAAAGCTCAGTTTACCAGAATATTTTCAAAGATATCAGTTAGATGCAGATATGACAAAACTAGTAACATTTCCAGATTTCAGGACTCCACACACTTTGAATTCACTATGATAACAAAACTCTATTAAGGGAAGAAAACTAAAATTTGTCCACTGCTATCTCTCCATTGTGTTGTAACCATTTCTGTGAATTTTCTTTATTCATAAAACTATGAACAGCATGTATTCAACCATAAACATTAGAAACAATTACGAGCGTAATTAATTCAGATCACAATAGGTGACAAATTTAGAAAAATTAGACTACAAATTATTTGCAGTGTTACTCAGAGAAATTATTTCCGAAGTCTACTTTTTAACATTTAAATCAACAAACAAAAGGCTTTCAGTACTAAATACTGGGTACATAGCCTACTGATAATCAGCTTCTGAGTGCTGGGTACTTCTGTTCTATATCACAACGTATGGAAAACAGATTAGCACACAGCTAGCAAAGCACTAGTTCTTTTAAACTAGCTCCTGACAATTCAAGAGAGACTCTTTAGAGTCTTGTTTTGGTGGTTTTTAAATTCGTTTGTGCATTAACTCCACCAAGTGTATTAGGAGCAACTTATACTGGTCACCCTCATAGTCCTCTGGAGGAATTTACCTTCAGTGCATGGTTTATCAGTGCCAATAAATTTGCGTGCACACCTTGAAACATCATCACAGTCTAGTTTGGCCCTTTCAAAAAGCATAAATTCCTGTACTTTCTCATCTTCAGCAAATATTGAGTAAGTCCTTAATTACAAATTCTTAGTGCCCAGCAAATAGGATGCTATGATTCTAAAGGCAATTTAATAAAAGTCAAAACCAAAATTACTAAGTTATGGAAGACCTGTGTAAATGAAGCTGATACGAAGGACTAGTTCAGCACAAAGACNAATCCTAGAACTGTATAGTTTTTTTTCTGACTTCCTGCTGCTCAAACACCTATCAGATATTTTGGTACCTTCAGTATTAACAGGGAGACCAATGCCTTGCTCACTTCTTCCTCCCAACATAATCTATACTACTCCATTACCATTATGTTTTATGGAAAAAGCATAAATGTCCAGAAGAACACTGTAGAAAAAATAATATATTCAAATATATTTAGAAAACAAGTAACATTCTGGTTTTGAGAATAAGCTGGCTCAGGTATCTGGTATCTGCATTCAAAGTGACACACATTGTGCAAAGAAATTCCATCAACATTTCTATCTAGAAATGATAAAACAGACATGATTTTGGCACAGCTTTAATCTGTTATAAGTAATTTAATTGCCTTCCATTTGGAAATAAACCCCATTTAAACCTCACAGACTTTCTGTAAGCATCTCTATTAACACAACTCACTCTGCGACTTCCGACTTTAAGAAAATATTTATGGTTAAGTCTTCAAAAAGGTATTTCTTCTGCATAATAAAAAATGTTTATTCTGTGTGGGATGATTTTTTTCTTTTTAATATAACACACAAAAGCACTAATCAAGGACCCAAGTAGTACCTTTTTTCTACCTGATGATCTAGACAGAGGAATGCTTCTAATTTAACTCAATTAGTTTCAGGACTCCTTTAGCAGGAAAACAGAAATGTACCTTGTCCAGATCATCTTGGGCCTGACAAAAAAACAAAAACAAAAAAACAAACCAAAACAAAACTCTTCAGAGTGACAAGACTGTACTACCTCAAGCTGAGAAGACACACAAACATAAGGCTCTAAATATCAGCTAATACTGTAAACATAAAGGTCAAAGTCAGCTAACCTTTTGTTATGTTGAGTCCGACTCCTGCCAGGAAGTGCTTGTCTGATCTACCATTTTTAGACTTGAGTCTAAAGGCAGTTACCCCCTTGATACCACTGAACTCTGAACAAAGACTTTGGTGATGTACAAACACAAAACACGTCATTGATTAACTCTATAAGAAGCTAGCAAAGTGGGTAATGTTAGCTTGGAAATCTGCAAATCATTACATTAATGACTCAGGAACTTCTTGGAAAGTACAAAAGGGCAGAAGCTGAATGAGCTAAAGGGAACATCATGGCAACCCCACAAACTGCAGGGCCAAGTGGAACAGGACAGAGACCAAGACTTCCCACTGACATCCAAAAAGCACACAGTTTTCTCCTTCAGGGAAGCTGCTGGAACAGCAAACTGAAGTCCTTTGCCCGTAACTCATTTACCTGAGCTCAGCCAAGTCAAATGGTCATGTTTGTACACCGGAGGGATGCACTGCCCTTCACCCGGGCCTTGACAAGCCAAATGTATGTGTTAACAGCATCCTCGTGAATTTCACTGAGGCAAATCCTACGTCTCACATGCAGGAGCAAACTGTCCCAGGCAGCAGTTCAGGCTGGGGACTGACAGGCAAAGCTGCACTCTCAAGGATAAACAGGAGAGAAAGAAGGAGAGACATCAGAACTGTGATGAGCACATGATGCATGAGCAAGAGCCAAAGAAGCTGGGCTCCCTCAGCCTTAGGAAGAGAAGGCTACCAGGACCTCTAACTGCAGCCTTCTAGTCCCTAAAAGGGGGAATACAGATGGATTCTCCTCAGATACACACAATGAAAGAACAAGATGCCACGGTCTCAAGTTGCAGCAAGACCAATTCTGACTAGATTTAAGAGGTAAAAAGGCAAGTTGAGTGATCAAGGACTGGAATGGGATAACTAGAGAGCTTGGGAAACCTCCATGCCTGGAAATTTTCAACACCTAACAGTTCAATGCCCTGAGCAACCTGAGAAAGCTTCAAGATCAGCCTTACTTTGAGCAGGATGTTGGACTAGACGATCCCCAGAGGTCCTTTTCAAGCAAAATTAATTGTGATATTTCAATAATAAGTAGCCACAAGAGTTGAAGCAAAGCAAGAAGGCAAAAATCAGCCTCCTAACACCATGTCTATTCCCAGCAGCCTCCAATGCAGCACTACTTCTAGCTAACCCAGCAGCAATTCCAGCACTGATTCAACAAAGTCTGCAAAATTTCAAGCAGCACCCATGAGCACTGAAAAAATAGGGTCTTAACCCCATTTTTTGAATGAAGCTGTACAGATAAAGAGTGAAAAGTTTCAAGCCTAAAGTCTCTATCACATCTTTCCACCACCAAGAATCACCTTGCATTGGGAAAGCTGAAAATTACTTAAGACAGTAATAGGAATATACATAAAATGTTTGAGAAAGAATGGCTTGTTAATTTTAACATAACCACATGATCTCTGGGTCTCATGCAAGATTTTACTTGAAATCTTGATTTTTGTTTCGCTTTTTTTAATTACATTCCCAACATGTGGTTTTTTTCTGCCATTATAAAGAGTTTTATTTACCAATTGCTATGGATAGTTGGATAATTGGTATCATCTGTTGTTTTCTTTATACTATAGACTATACATCAGACTTATGCTGCAATTTTTCTAACTAGTTGAATTTCACTTGGCTTAACTTTGTTTTTAAACATCATTTAGTCAAGCAAGTGATATATTTTAAAATTTTTACATACTTATCTCTTGTTCACCCAGAAACTTCAAACAGGTGAGGAAAAATACGATATGACAACATTTATTAGTCCACAAAAACACCTTTTGTCACCTTTTGCTGAGGTCGCAGAATAATTCCTAGCAAGTCAGAGTTTAAAAAAGCTCAGTGAAAGCAACAATAGTAATATTCCTTGTCATAATTTAAATTAAATATTGAAATACTGTAATCATTTAAGGTATTTATCACTTATTGTAATTACAACTTCTAGACAAAAACAGATTGTGTAGGCCATATTCCTGGAAAGAAGGTGTCTGCTAATCTTGGTAAACAGAGCAGAAAAGTGGGATCTGATTTAGAACAAACATTCTTAATATCCATTCATTGTTTTTCCAGAATAGTTCTTTGAACAGAACCAGCCACTGAAGCTGCCAACACATGCTGCATCATGTGGAAGTAAACCCTTAATCACCATCACCTCACTCACCAGCTATAGGGTGCACAGTGATTCACATGGGAGTTACTGCTAGTCAGGAGGCATATAAAACGAAAAACACCTAAATGTAATTCACGTGTTTCAGCATCAGGGTCTTGTCTTTCACATGACTACTATACTCTAGAGATGAGTGAAAATAGTATCAGGGAGATTCAGGTTGGGGTAGCAAAATGGGTAGGAAGAGAGAGATGGTAAAATTATATAAGATTAAAGAACCTGAACCAATCCTTGCAGATAAAATTGTCACTGAGTGAACCTGGGCTAAAATACTCTTCACCTAAATTGTGATTGTGAGCCCTTGCCCTTTAAGGACAGATCTCATTTGAATGACTCCCTTCAGGTAATCAAATAAATTCTTTTGATTTGCTACCATCTGTTTAAAATAGGAAGGGAAATAGCAGATGTCAGTTGTGTGTGCAAGAATGTACTATCATGCAGAGTTGCATCTCTGCCCTGGGTACTCCTTAACCCTAAGCACCACTTCTGCCCTGAGACATCCACATTACTTTCACTCCACTCCTTCTTCACACTCTACTGAAAATCTTTCCCCATTCCCGCCTTCCACATACTCTTACCCCAGGGCTAGGCTTAGAGAGCCCAAGTGAAAATAAGCATAATCGTAATCTTTTCTGCTTAAGAGTTACAGACATAAGTCTCTGCCTATACAGCTTCTCTATGCTTTCCTGTGTATCCTAACTCCCCTAATACTTGATCCTGAGCTCAGACCTGTGTCTAACCCAACACTCTTGGAACCTTATCAGTACTTCAGTCCTGCTTTCCCACTGACTACTGGCACCCCTCTTCAAAGGATACAACCTGAAATGTCTAAATAAGTACAAGAGACTGGGTATGCTACTGCAGCAGACGCACACGCAGGAAAAAACTTCTGAGAAACCATATCTGTGGTGTACTTTTGAGAACTTATTAAAACTTTTATAAGATAATTTGTCATACTATCTTTTTCTAACAGACAACCAAATTGTTTTTACTGAGCATTCTGTATCATTTTCACTTGGGAGAACATATTGTATGCTGCCTCAATACTGTATGCTCTGTTATTCAGAGCAGTTTACATAAGGCTTTTTCAGATCTAGCATTCTCAAATATTGGCAATCAAATAAAAAAGAAGTGGTCCAAAACATTGCAGTATCAGTATGAAAAAATGTATTTTTAAGGATATTGACTTTTTTTTAGTATAAGCAGATGAAAAACACAACCTGCTATCTCTATGCTTTATATAGTACTATTAACATGATCTTTTCCTTTTTGTTTTCCACTAAATATGATTGAGATGTCAGTCCCCAAAAATATTCATGACATTAACATACTCTTGAGTGTAACACACCTGTATAGATTTGACTGATAAATCAGCAAGACAATTTAGGAGTTTCAAAAATATTATCTCATGCTATGCTCCCTATTGCTTCCTCCACATTGTTGTTCTAGTCCACTGACCATGAAGTGAGGGAGTACAAGTCCTCGCATTCATAGATTAGTACAATGGTGCTGTAATACAAGGACCTTTAGGACTGTTGCCAGACAAATAATAGAGAACAGAAGCATGCAGAAGCTGTAATAGCTTCTGAACAACTCTTCCTCATGTCCCACACTGTTCAGCAAACACTAAGACCAGGGGGAGAGGGGGGAGGCAGAGAGTCTGTCAAAAACTAGCACTTTGTTCTATGTCAAGAATAATCAGCTTCCAATCACGCACCTAGTGCAGGTAATACAAGTTAAAACCTTAGTCGTTCTTTAATTAAAATTCTTAAAGATCTTAAGGAGTATGACCAGTCAGCAGATGGGCACCAGAAGACTGCAGTAAGCTCCACATTAAAACTCAGCCTGCTAAACCACGGTGCATTCCTTTGCCTGAATTATTTTCTGGAGGAGAAAAGGGAATATTGTTGCATTCCTGATTCTCATATTGGCCTGTACCTTGTCATTAGATCATGCATTTCTATATAGGCTCTATATTGGATAAAATCCAGTCCTTGGTTGCAAACAGGGTGGATTTAAGTTCCACAAAGTTATGTATAGGACCCTAATTTATTGCTAGACCCAGCACTGTGACCAGCAAGCACTAGAAGAAACATTCTTCTGGCCCCAGAGTAGAAGTTTCTACAATTCCCAACATTTTTACTTAATGGTAATGATTAATCACTGTTAAAGTTAAAATCTGTTCACACACACAATTGTTTACTTCTGCTACCAGTTATTCTTAGTTCAGGAAGTAATGATTTGTACTGCGTATTTAAAGTTTCTCCTTTCTAAACATGATGTTGTCTTGTCAGGAACTTGCACTCTGAATTCTTCAAGGTAGTAAAAAAATTCATTTCAACCTATTGCACATTATTTATGAACAGTCAACAAACATTGGGAAGATTAGACGCATCCAGACCAATAAATCTACTGCTACTATTCAAAGCCCATACTAAAATCTTTTCTGGTAAAACAAAAGAGCCAATGCAAGAGAAAATTACACAATTACTGATGCCTGACATCTCGGTGATGAACAGACAATGAGAAGGGTGAACTACTGTCACTCACTGCTCCATTTAGCTGTCTTTAAGAAGGATGCTTTGAGGACAGATTGAGCAGCTTAAGGAACATGAGATACTCAGAAGACTGAATCTCACTCTCAGAGCTACCACCCTGCCATCTCTGTACACACTGGAGGTGCACAAGGAGTCAGCTGGGGCTGGGACAACCTGACCAGGCTGGGAATGAACCAGGTAGTAGTATCCCATGTTTCCTATGGCACTATCTTATCTGCCTTTCCTGAAATCTTGAACACCTGAGAAGTGGCATCTACGTTCCTGCTCTCCAGGACTGTTGGCTTCTGCCACTTCAGCGTCGGGTCCAGCAACACTCTTCTAGGCTGCAAGCCAGCAGTGTGCACTCACAGATCAGAGGGTAAACTACATTCTGGGATGCATCTGTGGCCAGCAGGTCTTTTAAGACCCCACATGGGTCCTCAGCACAGGAAAGACATGTAGGACTGCAAAGATGATCAGAGGGATCTGAGCAGCCCATGAAGGCAGGCTGAGAGAGTTGGAGTTGTTCAGCCTGGAGAAGAGAAGGCTCTTGGGAGACCTTTAGCAACCTTCCGGTACTTGAAAAGGGGAGAGAGAGACTTTTTACACAGACAGGTGTAGTGATCGAACAAGGGATAATGATTTTAAAGTGAAAGAGATTTAGATTAAATGTTAGAAAGAAATCCTTTACTCAGAGGGTGGCAAGAAACTGGAACAGCTTGCCCAGAGAAGTTGTGGATGCCCCATCCCTGGAAATTTTCAGTGCCAGGGTGGATGGGGCCCTGGGAAACCTGGTTTAGTGAGACGTATCCCTGCCCATGGCAGGAAGGTTGGACCTAGATCTTTAAAGTCCCTTTCAACCCAAATCAATCTATGATTCTCCTCACAAGCACAAGACCTTCAATAAAATCACAAAGAGCCTGTGCTCAGGAGGGCAAACTAGATACAGCTTTTCAAGTAACCAATATCTCCTCTGAGGACAGTCTAAATACCCCTACTTTTTTAGGGTGAAAGTCATCATATATGTAGGTTGAGCTTTTGGTGTTTTATTGAGTCTTCCTTCAGAGTATTGGCATTTACTGAAAAATATGAAGCTACAGTAAGCAGAAAAAGCCTAAAACTGAATTATAACAATCCACATGCACTTCCTACACCCATGGCCTTAATGCAGCTTATCCCCATGACTGAAGCTGAACTAAGCCTCACTGCTGGTGACAGCAAGAGACACTGACCTGCTCCTGCCACCCTCTCACTAAGTCTGGTTTTGACAATCATTTGACCCCAGAGTGAGTAGACTGAAACAATAAAAACACAGCAAAGTACACAGCTGATTTCTTTCCCCCCCATCGGTGAGTTAAACCAGCTTACCCTGAAATTGGGAGCAAACAGGTGGGGTGAGAGGGGTTCATGCAGAGAAGGCACAAGAAATCTCCCCTTCTGCAGCAACAAGCCCCTAGCTGGGCCAGCCTCACTGAGAGCTCACTTTTGATGATAGCTGCAGAGCTGCCTCCCCGGCGTGTTTTATAACAAAGGGCACATCTTTGCATCTACTGAGGCTGTAATCACACCTCTTCTCTTACTTTTTTTTTCTGATTTTCCATTCTTCCTGTCCTAGTTTTTTGGTTTGAGTGCTCACACACATCCATATAACACCTCAACATATGCCTTCAGCTTAAAATTGTAATAATATAATAATTATAATCACCATCATCTGGCTTTCCTAGATATCCATCTATCTCTACCATGTCTACATATGACTGAAGAAGGACATTTAATTCCAGTTACATTTAGCTTGACTAAAAGATGATTAAGCCTGCAGTTTTATCCAGACCCATGACTGCATACACATCAAACAGGCAGTGGGTGGTAGCCATTAACACTACCAGAAGTAAAAGGGATTTCTTTTTCTGGCAGGATTTCTGAAAGTCTCATCTTGTGGCTTAGTTTTTAAGTCAGTTTTCAATAGTTCATTATAAAAGCAGCTTCATGAATTTTTTTTAACAGTACACATACATGCCTGATCCTCTTCTTCCTTACAGTGGTTATTTGCTACAGTAATTTCACTATCTTCAGAGGACTTGGTTCTAACTACAATAATTTAAGTAAATTCAAAAGTAGGCCATGCAAACAAAATGAAATATGGGCAAAGTGCAAAAACTCTTTAACAGTCTCATTTAATTTGACATATAAAATAAATATGGATTTTATTCCAGGGTGTATTGGCATCTTCAAAAGACCGCTAATCCTAGAAGTCATTTTATTGAGTCTTTGGTTGGTGATTTTTAAGCAATAATTTATTTCAATTAAATGACAGCATCTTTTAATCACAGGGAAGTGACTTGGCAGACAAGCAATTCTGTCTTTGGAGCTTTCATACATTTATTCATCTGCCCAAATTACCTAACGCTTCAGAGTTCAGTTGAAGTTTCATCCTGAATTAATGATTTAGGGAAACAAAATTTATTTCACTACAGCACATACGAAATTAAATAAGTTGAATGTTAGGGGAGCAAGGGTAACATGGTAATTTCAAGCCTGAAAAAAGGCAGATGCAAACCACTACCATCCACCTCCACGTGCAAGAGTCAAACTTAGCCCACAATAGCTATGATTTTTATATCAATAAAACCAAAGCTTTCCCCAAAAATTATACAGGTGTCATACAAAGCTGATAGAGTCTTTCAAGCAAGCAAAGGTGTTAGACGCTGCTGATGTAGTTAAGAAGTATCTCTTTGCCTGGAAGATAATGTTTAACATCACTTAGTCATCAGACCAGGCAAAATAATTAAACTCAGTAGCAGGCACACACAGCAATTTGACCATTCCTGACAGGGCCAGAGAACAGGGAAAGCTCCATTCCCTGACACCAGACTACTGTGAGTGACGGTGCCCTGCTATAATATTCTCTTTTTGAAATCGCTTTGCCTGCATATCACTGGAAAAACAACGCCTGAAGCTCTGACAATACCCTAATAGCACCATTTTCTATAAATGGATGTTTACATTTGGCAGAAGCAGCCCTTAGACACCAGGGCACACTTTTTTTTTTGGTTCTGATGGAAATTGTTCTGCTTGAGTGCATCAGAAACCATTGAAATCTCCTTACAGAGTTTATCATATTTGCTTTCTTCAGCCAGGAATGAAAACCAGTTGTAAGTTAAAAAACTATGCCAGCCACTTGAAAAGTAGTTTCATACTATTAAACCACACTGCTGTAATTATAAAAATTCCACACAAACCCCCAATTCGTGAACTTAAAGTCTTCATATATTATAACTATTTCTTTTCCAATGCTACTCATTCAAACTAAGTAGTTTCTGTGTTATCTCGCTATCTCCCAAGAACATCATTAGGAAATAGAAATAAAAGTATTTCAAAAAGCGCAACAAATCCATGAAATTGTTAAGCGCAGCACAGGATAAAAGCATTTAACAAGGTTCTCTGACCACATCACTTATGTTCAATCCACAAGAGCACCTCCTACTACTTAGCCTAACAGTCCAGTTTCTATTCTGATCCACACATCTGTCACAAAAAAAGGAATTAAGCCAATCTACCATGAATTCATGGCCTCCCTGATTTGACTCTAAGGTATGTGCAAAGCTGAGCACTGTAACAGCAGTGAAATCCTGAAAATTGTCAGGTTCATTATATATAAAATTAGAGGAGCAGGATATAGGTGCTTGACACCTTGATGCTGTGGTTTACAGCGGAGCTGTTTTAATCAAGGAAGGAAACTGGTACTGTAACAGTAGAAACACTTGCTACACCTAAACAAGCAGTGGGAAACAATCTAGTGGGGAAAACTGTATTCTTAAGCACAAGGTCCAGCCAGTAGACAGTCCTACAGAATTTTACCTTAGAAAATAGGTCATGGTGCTCTGACAAAGGGGAAAAGAGAGTAAAAAAAGAAAGCAAACAAGAAAGAACAAACAAAAACCAGTCATCACCTTGACAAATGCTAGAGTCTGAAACTTAGACAGATCTACAGCTTTTTGCTAGCAGCAAGAAGCCACAATAAAGAGATGAAACAGAGTTAGAACAGCAGTTGGGATTCTCACTTTGGTACACATATATCAAGCTGAACTAGAAACTGCAGTGCACCCATCAGGTGCTTGGGCACCAGAACAGGCTCCCCAGGGAAGTGGTCACAGCCCCAAGCCTACCTGAGCTCAAGAAGCATATGGACAACACTCTCAGGCACATGGTGTAATTCTCGGGGTGTCCTACACAGAGCCAAAAGTTGGACTCAATGATCCTTGTGGTTCTCTTCCAACTCAGGATATTCTATGACTATCATTAAGAGTCTTAAGAAAATAACTATGCTTATTTAGACATTGTGTTTGTAAAACCCAAGAGCTTTAGGCCCTCCAGGCTCATCTTGTTGCATAGAATGGAAATTTAATGCTGTGCAACCCTAAACCATGATCCTGATTATCTCATGCTCAGAACCCTTAGCTACACTGGTAGCTAGAGTATATGAAAAACTTATTCATTATGCAATGGGAACATTTAAAAGGTGTTTATGAGCATTGCCATCTCAATGGAACTGGAATAAATTAGGCTAAAGCTCTAAATTATTTTCTCACCAAACTCTGAGATAAACCAACTGTAGGTAATTACAAGGTGTATGTTTTAAAGGCTAACTCATTTGAAAGCAGGAAAAGACATCAGCTGATGGAGGCAGTGTCCATACTTTTCCCCCTAAGTGTTTCTATTGCCTGTGTACATACATTTTTTGGGAGGAAACACCTCTAAATTGTGTTACCTGTAGCCTTTATAATAAAATGTACATAGTATTCAATGCATTTGATATACACCCTTCTGTGTATTCCAGCATTGTGTCATTACAATAATAATATTTGGTAATAGGCTGATCTCTTCCTCTTTACAGTGTAAAATTGGACATATTTCAACTTGTTTGTTTTCCTAACAGTTACACTTCTTCAATGGCTAACATTTACAATATATAAATACACATAAATAACTGCAAACTCTACAAATTATGAGGTTACATTTACTCACATATCTTGACATTTAGAAATTCTTCTGCATTCCAATTACTTTTCCCTCTGTAAGACATTTAAACCATCTCCAGAGATTTCACAATGATTATTTTCTTGTATATCAGGTCACATTTAACAAATCTCAGTAATGGGGGAAAAAAAAAAATCATCTCTAGTAGCTCCAAATGCACAATTCCAAACTTGCTCAAACTGTAACAAAAGCACATCTCATTCTTTCACAACAAATCACAGTTGTTTTTACACTTCTTTAGCCTAATACTAAACATGGATGGGATTGTAACAAATAATTTCTTCAAGAGCACTCCATCTTCTGTCACTATGTAAGTCAACCTTATTCCCAAGGAAAAATCAAGCAATTACTTGGTTCCTCATCTACTACTACACAGCACCCACATGGGGCAATCACAGAAAAAGCTTATTTATACATTAGCGGAAGATTAGATTATTTCATCTGTGATTTGCTCAGGCATTTCAATTAGGATGTTCTCTTCATTTTTCTTACATCCTTCCTTGCTCCTTAGTTTCCTTCAGCTGAAAAAAACCCAAAACCACCACACTGTTTCATACAAAGCTCATGAGTGGCATATGTTCCAAAACACAGGTGCTCCCACATAGCGTCAGTATAAAAGGAATTCACTGGAGTAGGAACAGATCCTCAACCACTGCCAATTCTTTTCTACCCCACCGAAGTAAGCTCACGCTAATAGTTTGGTCTGTCCTTTAGCCATCCTAAACACCTTTTATTATGTAGAGAAAGTTCAGTCATAACTGACACTGATACTTTGCTCTCTGGTACCTTCCTTGAAGTCAATATTTCTCAGCCTATTTTGCAGCTAGATCACAACTGCTCATTAAATAAAAAACCCCAACATCATTTACATCTCTTGATCTAGTTGTAAAAATCTCTGTTTCTTGAATAACTCAGGCAATAAGTCAATGGTCAAGAAAAAAAGTTATGTTTAAAATTTAAGTTTTAAACATTCTTCCCTCCCAATTACATTTATAACAATCAGAATAATGAGCCTATGTAATATTTTACATTAAAACTGGAGAATATACAGAACAGAGTGGTACCCATTAAAAAGTGTTTCAGATGGCATAGTTCAGAAAGGCAACAGACTGCTTCCATGGCAGTACTTTACACACATTGCTACTGTATTAAATTGAGACTGTCTCTCCAGAAAGCAAGGGAATAGTGCAATGGTAGACACATTAACTGCCCCATGGCACAGAACTGCATACCACTCTGGCTAATGCAATGAGGAAACAAAGAAGTACCCCTTCCAAATCTTCCAGAATAAATCCATGGTTTTTTAATCATATGTATTTATGTGGCAAGTTTTCACAAGTCTGGCTCTTTGAAGAGGTTTCTTGCATGGGTAGGGTGAAGTGCAAAGTTATTTGGTCCTTTACTACCATTTAAAAAAAAAAACCCTATCTAGGAAAAAACAAAACAAAACATGCCCACCAAACCACTATTTGTAATTTAATCCTATAATTGTAATGCATTTAGCCAGGAACCTTATGATGGATGCTGCACAACATGCTAAAGTTGATGGTCAGTATCTTACAAAACTAAACCTAAATTTGTACTGCTTAATATTATACATTTGTGATAGGCTAATTATACATTAACCTTTTGAGAAAGCCTAGACATCTATCCCTTAACACTCAAAACAAAACAACACAGGCTTTAAGCCCGTACATGGCTCCCTGAGAACAGATTCCTCAATCAGATTCCTTCCCAGAGCAGTTCTCCAAGGTGTACTGACAAATACAGAATATTTTCAATGGAAAATTCCTAGGCATAGCCCCAGGATTACCTGTAATAAGGCTGTCTCAAACACAGCCGTATTTTGGATCTAATAAGTAAAACAGAGGATAAGATGATGTTCCTCCAAATGCCTCCTCGGCCCTCCCCGAGGCTGTGTTGGCCTCATTACCCAACCACTCCCTCTCCCAACCGGCTGATGCCTCAGCATCACCACACCACTCTGGAACATATGGCTCAAGCACTTGGCTCTGAGGCTGCCAGGCACACACAGGGAAGCTGAAGTAGGTTAAATCCAGGAGACTGCTGAAAACAAATTTTAATATCAAATGGATTTAAGTGAGTAGAATTGATGAACTCCACTCTTAACAGCGTTGCTCTGATCTTGTTAAAGCACTGAATAGATGCACTGACCTCTGGGTGCCTGTTCAGCAGGCCTGAACGCAACCACATGAATATATCGCTCAGTGAAGACCCTAGCTATTTGCACACAAGAGATAACCCTTTTCCTAATAAAAGAAAAGGTACTTTATTGCTGCAATTGATGCATTTATAAGAATGCCACTACCTCCATTTACTCAAACAAGTTCTTCCAACTTATAAATAACAGTGTGAAACTCAGTTCCCTACAGACAGGTGGAGGGAGACCACTGCAAAGGTGCGGAAAATGGGGTAGGAAATGAACAACAACTCTCCTGTCTGCCATGCTCTTTTTAGAAGTGCGTCATAACTGTCTCATCTCCTTCAGTTTGTAGCGATGCCTGGATCTATCCACAGGGCAGGACAGCAACCAACAGACAACAGAAGGTGACCGTGTTTTGACACACTTCAGCCTTCAACACCCTTAGAAGACAGTGTGACACAGAAACTATCTCCTCAGTGTTACAACCTACTGGATCATGTCCAAATTATATTAAGGTATACGAGTTCATAGTAAGTACTCTACATAATACTAGAGGTTAGAAGTTGGCATAAATCTAGCACCACCAGTAAGAGGTCAGACAGGGAACCCAGCTGGCAGGGAAACTGGAAGTCAAACATTCATCACATGGTACAAAACCACTCCTTGTACCCTTGACCTACAGTTAAAAACAGCACTGTTTAGCTGAAAAACCTATTTGTGTCTGAGTCATGTCTGCTACTTCTGACTTGTGATTACTGCTCCCCAGTTTCCAGTTCTCCACTATGGTACACTCATTCCTATTATTATTCCCCCAACAAAGAGCTTATCAATAATGCATACCCATGTTAGTTATTTCACTTAAAAATGCCCAAAATGTCTCTCTTCATTCTCCTCAAAAGAGTATAAATTTTCTTTTATATAAGGACTAAAGGACATCTCAACTTTGTTTTCAAAATGCTGGGGCAGAAGCTTACTTTTGATTTTTACATGAAGCTTAAATTATTTAGTTTAAGCATACACTTCTGATGTTACCCACCTAACAGACTAGATATGTCCCATAACTCTAGATTAATATTTCTATAATGAAAAATAAGAATAGCTAGAGAATCTAGGCACCAAAGCAACTTAAAAGAAATAAATTTATTGCAGCTGAATCACACAGGGTTTCTTCTGAAAGTGAAGGGCAAAGAAGTTTCCCATTACTGTCACTTCTCAAAAAAAATTTTTTTTACTTAAAATAGTAATGAAAAGATTATTTTTAAGAAAAAAATAATTTAATTAACTTGCACCTTGTACTGTGCTATGCAAGATAACGCAAACAGCCTCATCATAGTCGAGAATGTGATTTTATTTTTTTTTACGTTTTCAATAGGATTAAGACATCTCATTACTCACATGGATTAAAACATACTGATTTACAAAACTGAAAAAATAATCTTCATTTTGCTTACAGAAAGCTGTTCTGAGGTTATTCTATAACAAAAAGGCACAGCCACATCTCAGTGAATTGGCATTAGGTAACAAAATGGAACAGGGACAGAGTTCTTTTGCACATTAAAACTATAGTGGCCAGTTATAAACTGACAAATGTACAAAGGGATGAGATAATTAACACCTCTTAGTTCTCTTTTTTTGGTCTCTAAATTACAACCTTCTTCCTCATGCTGGCACACTATTAAGAGTCATTTTGTTCCTTCAGTAAGTTATAGATCTGATGCAGCATTCCCAAATAGCATGACTCGTAACAACTGGAAACACTATAAATGCAAAAAAAAGACCCACGTCAGTCACAGTCTATCAATATGTGACACTACATGTTTGCAACACAAAAGAAATTGTTGCAATCTTAAAAATAATTGAAACAAAGAATGAACCTAGGGGCTCCCACATTGTGGAAATGACAAATTTGCAGCTAGGCATTTTTAAATCCCCATTTTCAGAAGTATTAGGGATATTTGTTGGCTCTGCATCTCCAAAGTGACATATATAAAAGGACCATGACTACCAGTAGACTAGGGCTCTTATGCTGTCATGGGCAGGGGGGTGAAGGGAAGCCTCCCAGACCCTGTCAATTTAAAAAACATCAGAAACTAAAACACTTTTTATAACTGTAAAGTTTCCATTTCTAAGTCACACTTTTTCCCCTGGTTTCTATGTTCAGTATTTGTAATCAGCAAGTCTCTAGTTCCATACATAACACAACCAATATCACTCTTTCCCTCTCCATCTGTATTGAGCTCTTGTTTTCTTTTTCCTCTATCACATTTCTCTTACAAGAATGGGAATTCTAGTTTCTTGAAGACATGTTAGCATGAGCAAGTGTCCTTAAAGCAGTTACTGTCTGAGGTAGACAGTGAGAGCATTAAATATGTTAAATATCAGATATCGGACATATGCAAATACTAGGACTAGACAGTCTCATGCTTATACGTGTCCTAACAGATGTGAACTTGTTCCTGTTAATATGTTAAGTTTTGCTGCAGAGTTTAAATCTGAATTTAGGATTTTATGTCCTGCAACTAATTCTTCCTATTGGTGAAGCAAAATTAAGCAGAGGACTTGACCGTGCTTCTTGTACAACTCTCAGAAATCTGGTTTTTTTCTTCTCCTCTGCTCTACCTCCTAAATCAATGCAAGAAAGTTAACATCGCATAAGAAAGATCCTCAGAGAGCAATTTGATTCACCCATTGCTCCGAAGGAAGAAATGGTTCACTGGTGGCAGACCACCCAGGCAAGTAACTCCTCAGGGACTGGTATGCCAGAATTCCCCTACTTTGAAGGCAAACACATGTCTGGCTGCAAAGGGCTGTAGTGCACATGGGCAAGCTCATTATTCTCAATTTAGCTTGCATAACAAAGGCTCATCTCTTGCAGCCTTGCCTTTGTTCTGGGACTATGAATACTGGCTCAGTACCTCATGCTTTTTGCTCCAGAACATCGCTGGCTTGCACCCAGGCTAACTATGCAAACCTGCCCAGACTGTGCTTCACAGGATGCAAACCCACCTCTGACTGCAGCAGCCACTGTAAAAACATCTTTCTAGCCCAGAGCTGACAGCCGGACTATATAACATAGCTGCACATGTTGCATACATAGGTGAGCAGTAATTTACTGCAGAATCTACAGCACAGGGGCTGGAACGAGGTGATCCTTAAGGTCCCTTCCAACCCAAACCATTCCACGACAAATCAGTAAAACAGAAGTACACACTGAGTTTGGAGCTTATTGGTTGGAAACTGAGGGGTAAATATTTAAATGCAAAAACATCAATGTATTTTTAAAAATGTTTCCAGACACAGCAAATAATCCAAAAAGGACTATCATGTGCATCTTGAATCATAACATTTGAGAATGATTAATTCATTGTGCAACAGATGCAGAAAGGCTTCTAAAATAATAATGGGAATGGAAATTCTAATCTTAGGGGAAGGCTAAATATTACCTTTACTTATGTATCCCACAAAACATAAGGTGCAGAGAGAAGTCCCATTTCTCCAGATAATTTTTATTTCCACATTCAGTTTTGAGCATCTGGAATATTTTGAATATGACATCTTTGAACAGAATATGTTTATATCACAGCTAATGATTTTCATTGCAACCCTGAAGATAGGAAGTTACTTTCTTTTTTAAGCAATCATTCTGAAATGTGTTTCAGAGTATACAGATATATCAAGCAGATCAGACCTGACCCAGTATGTGAAGAGTGTCACACTTGCACATACATTGGTAATATTTCTGAAGCATGTCAAGCTGAAACCTGAAGTCAAGGACTTTCAGGGAGACTAATAGGCTTGACACAAGAAGAGGGCATGAAATGGAAGAATTCAAGACCGAGAAGACAACACTGGAATGTAATTCCATAATTCCAAAAATCAATATTTATAGCAATAAAATACTATATAAATCCTTAATTTAAATGGATTCATTTAATGTTAAAGTATCACTTACTAGAACACTGTATCCCTTATCTGGAAAAGCAATTTGCATCCTTATATGATTTTCATGATTCAAGTACAGCAAGATTTAACCAAAATTCTCTTTTTTTCCCTAAAGAGAATAAGCACAGTATACTGCAAACAAGAAAATCACCCAAATTACTCAGCCTTCCCTTCTGTGCAAAGTGTCAGTATTATTAATTGAGCCTTTTTAGTTAATGTCTTCCATATGGAAATCATATAGATGAATTAGATGTGTACGATGTTAGCATTTATTTCATTTTACACTTACAATAGTTGTCATGCAAATGTTTCCATAAGGTGTGTTCTTATGGACACTGAAATCTCATTGAGGGAGGAAATACTCTTATTTTGTCTTCTGGTAATAATCCACGTCTAGAAAAATCTCACTTATAACACCAGTTACAATCACAGAATGGGTTGACTGAATAGACATGCTGTCATTATATAATAAATATTCCTCCTGCAAAGTGAGCTATTAATAATTTCAGAAGGATTTGTAAATGGAGGGGGTCCTTCCTTAACCCTCCATTCTGGGGAATGCTACGCACACATTCTCTATAACAAAGGAGCTTCATAGGAGTATTTATGAAAGAAGTATTGACATGGCAATTCCTCCAGAAGCAAACTCATGTTGTGTTTTAAAAGCAGAATTACCGGGTATACATGTGATATTGATTCTTTACACACAGGAGAAAAAAAAAGAAAAAAAAAAAAGAAACTGGAAAATATTTTGTTATCATATCACAATATAACTGCAGTTAAAAAAACCCACAGAAACAATTTCACTCACTAGAAAATTCATTAAATAAAAAAATCCCTGTAGATGTCATAGCTTACAGTTTAATGAATTGGTTCTTTTCCTTTAAATTCTAGCATGAGATACATAAAATGGAGATGGTTATACATTTTATTGCTACGTTAAGGTTAAGAAATAAATATGCAAATATAGGATTTCAAATTACTTTAGAAACCACACAAGCTGGCAAGATTTATAAATATGAAAGGAAGTCAGCCGTGGTAAAAACTCATGTAGCTCTACTGACATTCATCATAAATGTATATTTTTAGAAATGCATTTATACCACTTCTGTTAACACTTTGGGATCCGTACAATACAAACGTGCTTGTTCCCATATAATTTTTTCCTAAATTCTGCCTTATCAACAGTTTTCAATGGTTCATTCTTCTCAAGAATTAACTAAGCTGTTGGTTGTGAGTCTTCCTTTCACTTTAACTTAAAATTTACCACTACTTCCACATGACGGATTTTCCTTTCAGTACTACCTTTTCATCCTCCATACTGTTCATTGCTTCTGTTATTGTTTACAAATTCTGGGTTTATGTCGACTGTGACTGAAATCCAGAGAGGATTATCCTGTTCCGAAAACCAATGAAGTCCAAATCCTGTCCCGAGGACAGAATCTGTCAATCCCTACCAGAGGTGTTAGCACAAAGAATCCCCTAGACTGAATGCTGAATGCCTTGCACCCAGAGAGGGTTTGTCTTACCTATAGCAAACAGCCACGAGGAGGAAAAGCTTCTTTTTAATCCCTAGGTACAGAATCCTAAAGCAGCAAGAAAACATCACATCTTGCTCTTTGCTTTTTCACATCTTCAATGACTTCCTAAATGTACCAATTGTTTTCTGCCTATCCACCATTCTCTTCATAACCCTTCACCTTTTTAAACTCCCAAAGGATTACTTTTAAGTTGGATGAAAACAACCAAGAAACAGTAAGAGGCAAACTAGAGCGCTCTGCTATGTAAGGTGAGACAGTCCCTGAAGCTCAGTCATCCGCCAAGTGGGCAGCACATGGGTACCATCAGACCATGCAGAGACTCCACTTGAGCCACAGCTGCCTCTTCCCAAGACATCAGGCAACACGAGATAGCTGGCAGTGCTATAAAGGCTGAACAGCGACAAAATCCCACCGGACACAAAGAAAGCTTGAAATTATATTTATCACAGTGGATGCAGAGATCAGGCAGACAGAGAGGACTCTGATCTCCAGGACACCAGGTTTTGCTATTTTTTTCACAGAACTAATTTCTAATAATGCACATTTAATGACAGTTACACTGTGGCTACTCCTTTTCTCCAAAATTATATTACCAGTTACTGAATATCACAGATATATTTTTTAAGGGGGGAAAAAAACACCCAACCAAAAACCCCTATCAGTGAAATTAAGGTATCTTTGAACACACTTGCTAAGTTTTTCCCATTATTTGTGCTGCATTTAGGCTACTAGCACCAAATTCCTGAGCAGTCCTATTTGGCTTTAAAAAACAATAAAATAGAAAATCATAGCTTTGCACTTCTGAGCAGACACACCTGACAGTGTGGAAGGTGAAATCAACTTCTCTGCTAATTGATTCTGTGAAATTTCTTAAAAAAGAAATAAGGAGGGGAAAATAACCACAGTGGGAGGTCAAGAAGTTTCTCATTAAACTTTCCAAGAAGTTTCCTTCCTGCAAATCAGCACAAGGTAAGAACCCACAATATACCATCTAAAAAACCACCCTGGTAATCATTGTGATCCAGTATTAAATTCCTTCCAGTAGCATTACTAATCCTTTTTCTTGTAACTTTACAGACAGTAAACAAACAACCCTTTACACTATTTCCAAGGTAGCCTGGCATTCTGTGCCAGGCAAACCACAACACTGAGTAAACTCAGAATTTTTCACCACATCTTAACTCATTCATGACTTCCTGGAAATTAAAATTGAAAGGGAGCATAGTCTTGCTCTTCTACAACTAATAATAATTAGACACATACTCTTTCCATTATATTAAGACTAAAGCTTGATTTGACATATATAAAGTATATGCTTATTTGCTCACATATATACTCCTCACCATAAGATTTTCAGAGTAACAGAAGATCAAACTGTTTCAGCCCCAGTCAACACTGAACACTGGGTCCATGGCACTTGGGTTGTTCGAAATGCAGATTCCCATGTTCACATTTGTGTGCCTTAGCTTTATAGGAAGCACAAGGGAAGCATTTCCTCTGAGTTTGCCTTTAAAAGGAAAAAAAATTAACAGTTTTGTACAGGACCTATGAGATACAGTACATGAATCTTGCAGATGTAGATGATAAATATGCTGTGCATATTTACGTATGTATAATTATTTCATGTAAATGAAAACTAGCCTTTCATATATTCACAAAGTGTCCTTCTGGGTTCCCAGCTGAATAGGAACACCCTGTGCTCATGAACTGTGCCACCTGAGCTGCCACCTGCAAGGGCAAGCCGGGACAGAGAGTAACATAAGTCAGACAGAAAGAGAACAAATTGAAAATATGATGGAATAAGGTTTGGTCATACCCTCCACCCCTCCCACATCTAACTGCAAGAAGAAAGGGACAAAGAGGTGGGATTGACAAAGAACTGAGGCAACAGGATCACATGGCAAAGCAACTGAAGCCAAGGCTGAAACCTCCAAGTTCAGCCTGTTCTGGTTTGCTCCTGTGAGCAAAGCAGCAAGCATGACTGACCCCCCATGATCTCTCACCGGGCATTCCTAGTCACACCCCTTTCCCTGAGAGGCGCAGAGCACGCAGCCTACCCTTCCAGCAGAAGGACCTCCACCACGGCTCAGAGTGCAGCAATCAGCACCTAGGTAGCATACCCCTGCCACCCAGGTCCAGTCCTGTCAGTAGACAGTAGCTTTTTTCCTTGCTTTTCTTTTTTTTATTTTTTTTTCCCCTGACCCCTGCCTTCCCACCCCATTTTTTTCCCTTCCTTTAAAACACAAAACTGAAATCAAACAATACTGCAGAATAATTGATCAGCATGAGAAAGAGGTGCATATCTTTTGAGTATACACTGATGATAAAAACTACAGAGAAGCTCCCTGATGCAGGTGGTTCACAATCACGCCATTTCAGAATATGCATGGACTACACCCAAAAGCTGAAAGGATATAATGTGCAGATTAGCTTTTTATCCAGGTGTCACAAGCTTCTGAATAATTCCCCCTGATGCAATAGGGGCTTACTTCTCATATACAGCTTTTTGAATAGCTGACAGGCCCATCAATAGAGCCACTGTCATTCTGAGATTGCACAAGTGCAAGCACAGATGCAGTTCCACAAAAAACACCCTCATCTATTTGCTTTTTGAGCAAAACAATTTCTCATAAGAATATGCTGGTTTATGCATTTCAAGACACTGAGCATTCTCCTCCTCCTGCCTGTTACCCAGGGAGACCATATGATGGCAGGGTCACCATGGAAACAGTGGACAAACTTAAGATGTTTTCATTGCTGTAGATAAAAGCCATCCGCATTATTTTTTTAATTTCTGTTTCTCACACCACCAGCACAGGCTCCCAAGCCAAACTGTGGCAGCTGTGGTGCCACCCTGCAAGTACCTTCCCAAAGCAGGTCCCCCACCACACCCCTGCACTCAGAGGTGGGGCACAGAGCAAATGTACAGGTTGCTGCTGCAGCAGCTGCCCGCCCTCCTTCCTCCCCCACCTCAGACCAGTCCCCTTGGAAGAGGTTCCTGAAAGTTTTCTGACCACATTCCAGTAGGGGAGAAGTACAGTTTGCCTGAACAGACGAAAAGGGGCTGATGAGCATTTGTGTAGATTTATTTAAAAAAAAAAAAAAAAAGTGTTCCAACTCAGGTTTTGACTCTTTAACTATTGTTCTGGGTTATTTAAGAGGAACTTTTTTTCTCCCAAACTGATTCATTTCCATTTCCACACATTCATTCAAAATGTAGCCCCTTACTGGCTCTACAAGCTTCCTAGTTTTACTTCCAAGATCTCCTGTCACAAATGTACTTTACTGTCCTAAAGATATCATCTTCTGCAAACTGGGGAAAGATCTTCCTTGAACACAACTTACCTTCAATCAAATAATTTTAGCACAAAAATATTTACACACAAATAGGGAATGCTCTACCTACACCCTGTACAATTTGGGCTACAACATACCTGCTGAGATTTTACTAATACAGCATTTCAAGGCTGGGACCCAGCCTTGAAAATACACCGTGGAATAATAACTTCAATTCCTTTCTTTTTATTTTTTTTTTCTCTGATTTAGGAATGAGTAATCATAAGGATAGGCCTTGACCATGAGTATTTGACACTAGCAGTGTCATATGTCTGTTTATGCAGAAGTTTATGACCAGGAATTTATAAATAATTATTTTCATGATACACAAGATGATTTCAGTAAGCACTCTTGAAGTTGTGCTGTTTCACTGTGGCTGACAAATAAAAATACTTTTTTTTCTGTAGTAGGCCAAAATGACTGAATACAACCAGAAATATCTATTAATTAAGCATCAAATGAGTTTCTGCAGTGTTTTCCAGACAACAACTGGATGTTCTGTTAGACAATTTATTTGCTGGAGATTGAGTTTTGCTGCTCTTGCAGGTTTGGGGAGTTTTTTTAGGACACTTTAGGGTTTCTGTTTGTCATCAAGCTGAATTTTTGACATTGTTATTGGAACATACCCTTTCCATGTATTAAAAAATTATATTACTGTAAAAAGCCAATTTCTTCACAGTGGCACTTCAATTAAAATAACAGTCATCTCAGAGAATGCTTCTTAATTTCAATAATCACTTGTAATTCTGTTTTAATCCTTCAGTAGGTAGAAATGTATTGTTTAATGTTACATGCTTACTACCTGCTTGTGCTCTCTGTAGCCTATAAATCCTCTGACTCCTAACAAAACAATGGTATGAAATAATTTTCTTATTGGATTTGGTTAAAGCTGGGAGCCTCCTACCAAATAAAAAACCTGACTGTAATTTAAAGACAGTCACTGAGGAGGCAGCTGGTGTTTTGGACAGCCAGAGTTTCTTCCCCGTTTGTTTACAGCCAATTCTACCCTGCACAATGGCCTCCAACAAAATTCTGCCCCAGGCTGTGATCAGGTCACTTCTGAAACAACTCTTTGATAAAACAGACTTTCTTTTTCCTTTATGTTAAGAGACAACCAAATGTCACATCATTCTTATTATTTCTCACTCTGAATCCTTTCCAGATTCTTTGTTGAATGCATAAACCAGAACTGAGTATGATCTTAAAGTAAAGGTCTTGATGTTCAACTAAGAAAAAGCCTCTTAACACTTGATATTCTCATACACTCAGGAATTCCAGATGATTGTTCAGTCCATAAAGTGATCCCCAAATCCTCAAATTACTACTGTCATTATACCAAATATCCCACTGATGATGTACACAAAGCACAAATACAATTAGTTGTAGTAGCTCAACACTCTGAATTACAAACACAAATAAATTCCTGCTTGTTGATTTCAGATCCCAACTTCAAAACATAACTAGTTCCTTTATTCCTTCAAACCACTGAGACAGCCTGAAATCAGCAGACAGCCAGAACAATCTAGCGCCAAGAACTAACATAAGCTACAGCAAGAAGATTAAGATTGAAAACAATAATAATATATATGGCTTGCAACCTTTCTGCCAAGATTTACTACTTCCATATAAATAAATAATGCTTTAATTTTCCTTTGTTTATGTAAAAAAAAGTAAAGTGAGATTTGGCATTTTGAATCAGATAAAGAATGCATCAGTGGCAGACACAGGACACTGGACATTTTATATTTCCCTCATAAGAATGCAGCATTCAGAAAAACAGCAGTAGGAAAAGAGCTGCAAGGTATAAGCAGGTTTTGGTCAGCCTGCGACTTTAGCCTCAGTAGGCTCCTGCAAGAGTGCCTTTCTTAAGCAAGCAGGGATCAGAAAGAAGAAAATGAGATTCACCATTAGTTAAGAGTCTGCTCCAGAAAGACCTTTTAAAACAAAAGCTATCCTTTAAGAAGATCAGCCCTCCTGCAATGTTATCTACCCAATATTTTTGATTGTATTTTCTTTCTCCAGAGTAGGAGTTGAAAGCAGGCATATTTATCATCCTTTTGGGGGGCAAGACACAATAATTATCCATTATTAATAATCCAACCTCTAAACTTACTAAGTGAATACAGCCTATATATGCCACAGTAGGTGGTCATGTCTAACGAGTTTAAAGATCTCCTTCTATTTATATTATCAAAGATGGAATCCAGAGGTGTTTTGTCACAATTTGTAAGTGTCCACAGGACAGAAAGAACTTATTTTTAGAGACCAATATACCAGCCAGAGTTTAATGAAATTTAACGACTGCACATCGTATAATATCATACAGTACTTTCCAGGTTCCCTCGTGTACTGTATAGAGCTGTAGCAGACAACACACAACCTTATGACTCCCTTAGTGCAGCAGGAGCAACATGAACATTTGAAATTGAAGCATTTATGATGAGATTTAGTTTGCAATTTGAAATTCTACCTGTCATTTGCAATAATCTCTCACTCTTGAATAAAACCTCTCTATCAGTGCAGAGAGGAAGAATGCCTTGCTTTACAGAAATTCTTTGGGATGTAGACTAAATCAAGGCAGCTAAATGCATTGTCTGCAAATTTGCTTTGCTGTAAGTCTAAGCTATATCTGGAAGGCCAGCTGTGGAAAAGCAGTGTATGGGAAGACCCGATGCTGCATTTTGGGACTCTGGCAAGGTGCAGAGCATGGGGCAAGCACAGAAGTGAGGGACAGGAGGTGACAACAGACCAGGAAGAGGAAGGAGAAGAAAAGCAGAGGTAAACTAGGGAACTGTAAAAGTCTATGACACTGTGATACTGGACACTTAACTCCAAGTAAGACAATGTGTACAAAGAGTAAGAAACTGTTCTGGAGAGTCTTGCAGTAAGGTGCTCGTTACCAATGAAATTGTTGGATAAATACTTTTCTTCAACAGACCTTTGTAACTAAATATGCTTTTGCATACAAAAAGGAATCAACACCACAACTCATTGTGAGAAAGCAAAGAGCAAGGATGAGATAGAATGTTTTACTTACAGAATCATAGAATCAGCTGGGTTGGAAGAGACCTCTGAGATCATCAAGTCCAACCCTTGATTCAACACCCCTGTGATTATTAGATCATGGCACAAAGTGCCATGATAACACATAGAACTTTAAGAACTAGTGAGAGATACATAAAAATCAATACTGCTTTGAGGAGAAGAGTACTTTAGCACTAGTATTGCTTTATACTTAAGTACATATGCTAAATAGCTCTGGGGAACAAAACAACAACAAAAAAAACCAAGGTGCATTTGAGTGCTCTTTATCACCTGAGATATATTATCATCATGGCTAGGCTTCGCGAACGAAGATTTGGGAAGGGCTCTCCCCACGCTTGCTGCAACCGCGCTGATGGCTAAAGAGGCCAATGCGAGATAGGCAAGTCCGGTTGCAAAAGGCACAGCAGAAAGTCTCCATAGGCGGTGTTGGTGAGGCACGGTTCTTTCTGCATTGTCTGTTCTCCTCGAGACTGATTCTGCGTGCATTCTCAAAGGAAGCAGCAGCATTATGGATGGTGTGTCTCCATGCCGCCTGACTGGAGGCCAGAATGGACCATTGATGGTACTCAATATGGCCAAGGGTGAGGTACTGTTTTAGGGATACAAATATATATATATACACACACACGTTTGTTGTCACTGTATTCTGATAGCAAAACTGAGGGTTTCTAGCAAACCAACAGGGTTTTTTTTTTTCCTGTTATCAGAGTGTATTTATAGCAGTACCTCAGACCAAGCAAGCCCCAAACCTATCTCCTCTCTGCTATTCTTCCCAAAGTGTTGGAGTTTCTCTGTTGATCTGCTGCTTTGCCCAACCAACAGCTGAACCGGTTGCAATGGTGAAACCAGCACTCCTGGAACTGCCCATGTCTCCACAGCCATCCCAGTTCTCAGGATCATCTTCACATCTATCTAGTTTACAAGCGAGTTTTCAGAACTCTTCTAAGGATAGGCAGCTCTGTTTCTTGAAATACAGTGCCATTACTCTCAGTGATAATGCTGGCTTGTGACTTAAAAGGACAGTCAAGCCTTTAATCCTTTAAAATTACAAGATGAAAGAGAGGATTGAAGCAGTATTTTCAAAAATGTCAAAGTGATTCACATGTCTAGTTCTCTCCTGAAATTTTGAGAATGCAGGCTTTAAAGTTGCTTAACAACTTATTTTAAGGGATCCAAATCTCTAAATAATAAGTATGCTCCATTTATGTAAAAACAAAGTAAGAGAGCATGCTCAGAACTGATTCTTAAAAACATTAAGATTAAAGCAATCAGAAGATAGAGGAACAGAAGTGTTCAGATTTTTCCAGTGCCTTAGTACAGAGCAGTCCGTATCTGTTTCTATAATTGGATCTCACACATCTGATAGAAATGTAAATTATTTAGAAGCAAAAAGGGTTTGTTTTTTATATTTCCTGTATATAAATACATATATATTTATAATTGGAAAGAAATGTAAAGCTACATTTAGAACCAAGTCAGGCTATTGCTAAGTACCAAATAACAGGGGAGATGGAGATGTCTGGAGAAACAGAAGGGAAAAAAAAAGAAATAAACACCAAAACCAATTAAAAAAATAAGTTTCATATTCTTTTGTAAACCTCCTTTTGGGTGATTTACTGGTCCCTCCTAATAAAGCAGTATTTCAATCAAGACTGCAGGACATACAGCCTTCCCTCATGCCAGCTCCTATGGCCTAGCCCTCCTTTGAACTATTATATAGGTGTGTCAGCCTTCACCTCAACACTCCTATTCCTGCCTGACATGGGAGACAGTCTGGCTGTTCTCCTAGAGATTTTTCCTTCCAATAGTCATGCAAATATTTCTTTACTACTCTAAATGTCATCCCCTACTCGGACCAGTTACTAAGCAACTCCTTGCTGCAATGCAAATCTAAATTCTTGACTTTCCTTTTGGTCGTTGACTTTATGCAGCAGCAAGGAATGCACCTGCCACTGGACCTTACAGTTTCTATCACTGTAAATTAATTTAACCCCCCACCCCCCACCAAAAACAAATAAAAACTACAAATATTTTAACAGACTAATTGTATGTAACTCATTGCTGGCTTTTGCCTGAGACCAAACATGATGATAATAGGCAACTTTGCTGTGCCAGCAGCATTGATGTGATTTCAGACCTTCTACGGAGGACAGGAACTATGTAAATCTCACTACTTGACTACAATTCACATAGAAAGAAGGATGAGGAGAAAGCAGTTATTTATCAATCCCCTACATATTGCTTTTTTCCTTCTGTGTCTCAATGGAAAGTTGTTCTGTCATATATGAAAGTAGAAAGTATATATACAGGTCTTTTCTCCCACATATTTCTAACCAGTCTAAGCACTGATTCGATCTTATCAGGCTGGCATCCAGCCTACATCTCCACATGTCAAAGCTTACATCTATTCACTTCTGCAAGTTACCTTCATCAGATCAAAAAAAATTTACTAGGTCTACAAACCAGCTACTAGAGGGCAATGACATCTTAATGTTATGTGAAAGCCACGTGCTGAAAAGACATTTGCTTTTTCTCTCTCACAGGAAATCAAAGATAATTAGGTAATCAACATTGCTGTTTGAACAAATGGAAAACAAAATAAAGCCCACCAATCTCATCAACTCCCCATAAATACTACATTCTAGTTTATGACAGAAGTGACATTTAACAAATTTTAAATTCAACTACTTTTGATCAATAGAAATATTTAAATAGATAAAACCCAAATTTTAACACAGAATTAAAGGAGCCTTATTTCATAAATAAATAAGCATGACACAAGTCTGTTAGTTTGTTTTGTCTTCTTTTCCACCCATCTCGGCAATGCAATTTAAAGCTTTTTGTCTGAGTTATTTTTAAATGTTTCACTTCATTGCTTCCACTTCCATTAAGCAAAAATTTTCTTTACTCTGCTTAATCTAATTATTAAACACAAGTTAAATTGAAAGGTTAGTCAGAGAATTAGGATGGCAGAAAAAAAGACTTCAGAACTTTATGTTTCATGTCTAAACTTCCATTTGTATCACATTTCTGTCTATAAATAACAGTGACTGCATATCATGTTAGGTCTAACTAAGGTAGGATTTCTGCTTCTTAGGACAAACAGGTAGGCAATGTTCCTGACTTCCATTATATTTCATTCCAAAAACTACTCTACTTTCTCCAGAGGAAGAGGCATCTCCTCTCTCTGCAGAGTACCAAGTCAGCTGGCAGACTTTATTCAGTGGTACTGAACTCTTTTACCTGGACTATATAGGCTCAATCATGCCTGTCCTGAACATGTGAGATCAAGGAGCAAGACTCCATCCACAGGCTAGACCTCAGCTTGTACAAAGAAGCAGGGTGAGAGCCCAGTGTGCCAGGGAGAGAGGACAGCTACTGCTTGCTAAAGCATCAGGCAGCAAGACATGCCAAGGCTAAAGGAGTGTAAGGGCAGCAGCTTGTTGCTGAAACAGGGACAGTAAAAAATGGGAAGTCATCATTGGAAACCAGAGTCAATCAGGTATTCTTAGAGAACTTTTGGAGAAACATGCAGCTCCATTCTACCCACAGTTTACTGCAAAAGCTTAATTTAGCCTTGCATAAATTACCATCTTGCAAGATGCCCCTAACCTTTTTTTCTTTTCTAGACTTTGCAGCTTTCCACACCTAGTTCATTCTGGGCAATGCACTGACAAGCTAGGCAAACATTTTTCCATCGTGTTTATTATCTGGCATTGTTTCAGAATCAGTGCTAGTTTGCTTTCCAAGTACATCACTGCACTACAGCATGATTTAAGAGCTAAATTGTCACACTTGAGACCAAGATTTTAAATCCTAGCTCTACTACTGAGTTATTGGGGTTATTTTTCCTCAAGTTGCTCAATTGTCAGTGTTTCTAATTCGCCATCTTAAATCCTGTTATCAGCAAGGCTGGACGCTCCCCCTAAGGCTATGAGATCCACAGGCAATAACTGCAAGTCTTTCCAAAACCTTTGCAGATTCACATGTTAAATAAAGCAGATTAGGCAAGGAGAACTTTGAACCATTGCCAGGTTCTCCCCATTCCCAGTGCATCCCATAGTCTCTTTTAGCTTCCTCTGCCCTGGCTCAGGAGTTCAGATAGCTTCTTATGTGCTAGCTATATCAAGGACACAAGTGAAAAGGAAGTTTTTCACTGTTTTGATATGTAAGAATTACTTTCTAAAAGCTGGGGAAATCTGGAAGGAAGCAGATATTGCACAAAGATCTCACAGAAGGAGATAATAAATTGCTTTATCAATGCTAAGAGGCTAATAATAATTGTTAGCACAGCAAAGATAAACACAAATGCAGAGAATAATTGTCTGCATAAGTGTAATGAGTTCACTGGGAATACTAGAGGATTTTGCACATTCACAGCAAGCGATCTAAAAATGTCACGTAGTGCATCAGAGTCATCACCAGTAAAATCATTAAAGAAAATTATAGACACAAAAAACTTCAAGGTCTTTTGCATCTTCTGCCCTTCTTAGCTTATGTAGGGACTCAATGAATTAAAGATATCATTCAGTAAATGGCAACAAATAGCTGGTTGCATTTTATTTTCTAAATTAAAAAAAAAAAAATCCAAAACAACAAAAAATTTCTTAGTGTGATTTTTGACCATGTCACTCACTCATATGGAGTTGTAGTCTATGAAAGAAAAGATCTATTTAAAAAAAAAGTAGAATATCTACTATTTCAAAAGACAGGTTATCAACCTGTTTTCTGAAGTGTTCCAGAAATTGCTAGTCTGAACTATAGATCACTTGTTGCTAAGATCTTAATGCTGACAGCCTAAAGTCAGCATTTGTAGATGAATCCTTGAATACCATATCCCAAACGTCACTCCTGTACTGACAGTATACAGCAACTCAGAGGCAGGGCTTTGCTAGAAAGTTTCAAATTTACATAAAGCCACAAAAGATTTAGCTTAGCATCTAACAGAGATAATTTCTGGTCTGAAGTAATATAGCCAATGTGCATGCATTGTTTTAAGCAGCAGATGAACAGATACATCTTGTCACTATGAAGGACATAACTGGGTTTCAGGAAGAATGAAGAAGTATGATATATCTATGGCAATAGGCAGGGAACAAAAATACACATGTGCTTGTACAGATAAGGGTCTATGAATGCCATTTGTTTCACTGTGAAACCATCTGACAACAGAACTTCTAACTCTTCACCTAAGTACAGACTCCAGTAAAGAAAAATCTCAATTGATTTTCTGACACTTCATCTTTAATAGGTTAGAAATAACATGTAAGCCTAACACAAATACTATCCAACTGACTAAAACATAGCACATATTTTGATTCTTCTACGCAGAGAAAGAAAAAAAATAAAAAAAAATTAGTACTCCTCACTGACTAGCTCAGTTTGGTTAACCTTCTAGGGAGTCCCACTGAAATCACGGGCCTCTATTTTAATTTGGTAAGAACAAATGGCAATTTTACATTTTAAGACCTACAGATTTAGGATAAATGACTATGCCATGGAAAAAAAAAATTAATAAAGGAGGAGACAGGTGCAGATCTCAGTTGACGATGTATGGAATGCTTAATGAAAAAACCCCCAAGAACCACACCATAATATAAAAGGAGGACTATTGTCCATAAGACAACCAAAGAAGTGTTTTTGCTCTGTGTGGCACTAGAAAGGTCTTTACCAGCAGGTCCAATTGTGACTACTAAAACTAAAGAAGTACCCAGAGTCTTCACAGTTGGCCATTGGATGAGTAATGGGACCAAGCAGAAACATAAAAAGTATCGCTTGTAAGGAAGGGTTAAAGGAGTTTGCCCTGGAGAGTGAAAATGGGTAATCATTCAGAGTCATCAAGTATCTAAGTGGCAAATTACAGGAGCTTAAGGTATCATTTTCTCCTCCATGTCTACTACCAGTGAAGTATGGACTTGCATCACAGACTTCAGAGAGAAAAAGTTTTCCATGCCCAGCACTGAAAGCTACAATATACAACTAGGAAATGATCTGAATCCACATCACAGGAGGTTTTTGAGAATAAGTTAGATAAATGCTTATGAGAAGTAACAGTTACAATCAATCCATTTGTATTTGGATAGATATATGGAAAACACAGCCTCTCAAAGTCCTTTCAGTTCTCTCCAATTTGCCTGTCAAGGATTTGAAGAGTTTACATCACGAGCATAACTTGAATGTCTCACATTTTTCCCATGCTGCAGCCAGTTTAATGGCAAAGCATATGCCATTTTCAGGAAAATATTACCCAGGCAAATTGGGATCAGAAACGATCAATAGCAGAACTAAGAGTCACCAGGCAAAGGAGCAGGCAGCAGTATTGTACTGCACCCTGTTTCACCATTCAGGCTATAGCCCACAGCAAATCAGCTTATGAACCTAACAGTAACAAAAAGGTGAAGGAAAACAAATTTAAGATCTGCAAAGATATGACAGGGTATTAAAACACTCTCTTCTTAACTTCATCACAGCTGCCTGCCAACAGCACTGCAGACAAATGTAGAGAAACACTGCTACAGTGCTACAGGACCCCAGGAGTGCTATGAGCATAGGCCAGGACTGCAAACATGTGAGAACCACAAAGTTCAGTTTACCAGTGACTGACGGTCAAACCTTGACAGATTTGGCAATTAATAAAGTCTCTCAGGCACAACCATTAAGAATAAAAACACAGGAATGAAAGCCTCCAGGAACTGAAGAAATTTTACAGGACTATGTGTGACAAGAATTCTTTATTTTTAAAAAACCAATATGTTAAAAATGCCATATGCTGATGTAATATTATACACATTTCTGAGCAAGGTGGTAGGTGTAACAACAGTATTTTTGTTAATCACTGTATACAGGTTCCTTTCCACAATCATTACAGCTACCAAAGAGCTGTGTAGCTGCTCATCAGATCAGGGCATATAAAGCTCTACTTTAATTTGAATTGGGTCAAACCAAATGAATTGGTGGTGACTCATGTCAGAGCATATAGCTTTGCAAAGTAAAAAGCTGGTGGAATTTATTCTCCCATCTGAGATAGTATTATTAGTCTCCTTCACTTGTACTTTATTGAAAGCATGAATCTTTCTTGTGACTATGCTGTCCCAGTTTTTAGGTATTGTCATCCTGCTGCATGGGGTGATGCTTGGAATCATTTCAAAACTGAAATCCAGGGAAGCAAAAATCCTGTTTTGAAAACTGAGTGTTACAAGAGAATTGTTATCCAGGGTTTATGGTGTCCTCTGCAAAAAACTGCTGAAGTATAGTCATTTTGCTGCTAATTAAAAAAAGCTGATTATCTTTTCAGAGACATACAGCCAATGTTGGAAATAGTTTTCATCACTGGTTTAAAGCCATTCACGCACACTTTCATACTGTTTTTACTTTATGTATTATGCAATAAATAACACTGAGTTTGAATTCTTAGAGTGTAAAATTTTGCTGATGCTCAATATTTGCATTGTTTAGTCAGTAGTATGAAAAACTGTTCTGCTTTAGTAAGCATTCTCTAGACATAATATTTTATCATGCTTTGGGGTCGTAGGACCACTAAAACCATAGTGACTTTTACATTGATAATGTATGGAGCTAAAAAAGAAACTGCATCACTCCACAGCCTGACAGCATATCATAGAACAGTTTGGGTTGGAAGGGGCCTTAAAGATCATCTAGTTCCAATCCCCCTTTTCACAGGCAGGGACACCTTTCACTAGACCAGGTTGCTCAGAGCTCCATCCAACCTGGCCTTGAACACATCCAGGGAAGAGGCATCTGCAACTTCTCTGAGAAACCTGTTCTAGTGCTTTACCACTTTCCACAGTAAAGAATTTTTTTCCTGATATCCAATCTAAAGCTACTCTTCCAGTTTGAAGTCATTCATTCTTACCCTGGGATGTTATTGTAAAACATGTTCTTGTAAAAAAGTCCCTCTCCAGCTCTCTTGTAAGGCCATTTAAGCACTGGAAGGTCACAATTAGGTCACCTTGAAACCTTCTCTTTTCCAGGTTGAAAAAATTCAATTCTCTTAGCCTTTCCTCATAGGAGAGGTGCTTCATCCCTCTAATCAATTTGGTGGCCCTCCTCTGGACTCACTTCAATAGGTTGACGTCCTTCCTGTGCTGGGGCCCCCAGAGCTGAATACAGTACTCCAGGGTGGGTCTCAGGAGAGCAGAAGAGAGGGGCAGAATTATCTCCCTCAACCTGCTGGCTTTTGATGCTAGCCCAGGATACAATGGGCTTTCTGGGCTGTAAGTGCACATTGTCAGCTCATGTCCGATTTTTAATCCACCAGCAGCCCCAAGTCCTTCTCAGCACAGTAATAAAGCTTTATAAACAGAGAGAGGTGAGCAGCCAAGAGCTTTGAAAATTTGCACTGGAGTCTGACACTCGGGTACTAGCACAGAAACCAAACATGGTTGCTCTGCCCCTAGTTGGCCTTTAGCAAAGGCCCGAGGGAGCAAGACGTGAACTTGAACTTCAGCTTTTCTCACTGACAGTCTGGCTTCCTGCCAGAAACCCACTCAACAGCACTTCAGTCTATATGGGTTAAGAAAAGGAGAGGCTGAAGCGCAGGTATTTGCCTTATTCTTCTTACTATAATGAAGATAGTAATTTCTAGGACAAGCAAATACATCAAAACTCATTTTCCAACTTCTCAACTAATTGCAAAGAAAAACGCCATAAAATTCTAAGCAAAATCAATCACAAACAGGCAGACGGCAATTAGATACATGGATACTAATCAGAATCAGTTACAACATTTCTTACATCAGCCTCAGCTATGCAGAAGAAAGTGCAAAACTTCAAGGATTCCTTATCCTTTCCCAGGTCACAGTCTCTCCTCTAACATTTTAAGAAATAGAAAATCCCAGCAGTTCAGGTGCACAATTGGTTCCTCCTCCTCTCACTGGAGTTGACCTTATTAGACTACCACATCAATGATTCTTTGATGCATCTCTGTCCCTGCTCTGTACTGATAATAAATCATAAGCATAAGTAACTACAGAAGCTAGGGGTAATCACTGTACCATTTTTTTATACACTTACTATTTACTACAGTACTACTTACTATATGTACTATCATTTATAAGCTACCACCATTTTTTGAAGCCCAGTCTGACTGTCCTGCTAACCCAGCACTACCACGGGCCCCTTGCGTAAGAACTAATTGCTCATAATAGTTTGTGCAGACTTACAGACTACATTATGGCCCATGACAGTACAGGACTTCTCTCTCCACTGTGGTGAAGGGCTTCTTTCCTTCAAGAAGCATTCCGTCTGATTTACACAATAAGGCAGCAGTAATACAAGTGAAGCAAGTTACACAACACAGAGAGACAGTACCTGACCTTACAATTTCCAGTATACATTTAAGCCGTTTCATGTGATTCTGAGAGCAAGACAGAGAGAAGAAAATATGACAGCTACTCCTTGTTCTGTCCTACTTAATTCAGGACACAAGCACTACCATATTCTACTCCACAGATTCTCTTTCTGTGATTCCTCCGTAAGTTTTACAGCATCTACACATACAACATATTTTAAATAAATTCATTTTCACAGCATACCTACAGCAAGAAAAAAAATTATGAAACAGGGCCCAGAGAGAGAGAGATTATTAAAAAAAAAATTAAAAAATCATCACCACACACTTACTACTAATTTTGGAAACTCGTTCTGAAAGTGCTGAAAGCTGCTTTTTCAGAAGACTTGTTTCATGGTGCTCTTCCATGTTCAAAGCCCAGCTACTATTAACTTCAGCTGCAGCTGCAAGTACTCAGTGCTTCTGCAAATCAAACACTGAGGTCGCAAGTCAGCAACCCAGAAAATGAGAGCCACCTGTGAAAAGCTGTGTTCCTCTGCCGTGACTGGCACTGCATTAGCAGAAATGCTTCTTTGCAGCTGTTCAGCTGTGACTAGGGCTAGGCAAGATAGCTGTTTGTTTTGTAGAGGGTTTTTTTAATTATTTTGAAAGAAAATATTAAACTATTTACAAGCTCAGGTTGAATTCAGTTAATAAAGAGCTTGATGAGTGGGAAAGCTCTACAGATGTCTTCCCACTGAAGCAGATCTGGCTGAGGGGTGAAGGACCTGGCACGACCAACCCTGCTGCTATGTGGGCATCAGCATTGCAGAGATTTTGGCTTTTTCTGTTTCTGTCACCTGCCATGTGACCTTTCTTTCAACAAGGAAGAAGGTTGCAAAGAGTTAATTTAAGCTCTTGGAAGTAATTTATATTTCCTGCCTGTGGATGAGTTCCCACTTCACTGCAGAGTAGCAGGGGTCTGAACTCGGGGGCATGGAGCAGGAGCTTGGATAGCTCTGTTGGCCACTTGCCTGCAGCATCTAGGATCTGCTGGGTACAACAGGATCTGTGCCAGCTTCCAGGTGCATGGCTTTGCTTCAACACAAAAACTGTGCTTGGGCAACCTCAAAGTTGTGAGCTTCAATTCAAGAGCCACAAAACCTTGTGTTCAAGATGCAGCAGTGACAAAGCAAGTCTTTCCTTGAGAGCTGCTCACTAAGGGAGCTCCTGTGATAATTCTCTCTCTACAAGGAAAAGAAAAAGCAGTATGGTGTTAGTTGGATGTAGTTGCTTATAGGGGTTTTTAGACCATTTTACAATTCACCCATGATTTTTTGCGGGTAGTGTTCTTCATTTCATGATTACCTTCAAGATACATCCATGCTTTGATTTTCATTTTTCATGCCTCATTTTGCCAAGCCTCAAATTTTATAGTATCCTCACAACCAGGCCATAGGAATAATTCAAACTGCTCTCTAAGGAAAACAGTTTAGTGTTTAGTCTTTCAGAATTATGGTTGTAGAGGAACATGATTTGCACTTCCATTATATATATCCTTGCTGCTACTCACTGAATTTATGTCTCTGCTATAAATCTCTTGTCACTGTCATTAAGTGCTGGCCAGTACCTCTGGCCACACACAATAAGGAGCTACAGTAGTAAAACTGAGCGTACTTCTGGCAGCATGCTGAAAGCAAAATTTTCAGAGGAATTATTTTCCGCTCAAGTAGTTATTTGAAGCTTACAAAACTACATGATGATGTGTTATCTTTCTCCCTTCTACTTCCAATCCCTTTATTAATTCCCTTTTTATTCATATAAAAATAAAAATGTAAATACTGGTTGCATAAACCACTCAGACTAATGAACAGCAAAGCATTATTTACTACTAGTAGGCTTCTGTCCTTTACATTAATCACTTTCATAAAAGATGTATTTATTGTTTTTCACATTGCTTTTACTGGAATACAATGAAATTTTTTAATTTATAAACAAAAGGTTTTCAGTTTGTTTATTTAGCTCTTTATATGATTTTTTAATTTTTGTAATAGTTTTCTAACTACATCTGTCTTGGGAAGTTGCTCTCAAAGCTTTTATTGCCTTACTTGGTCACCTTGTCTCAACCCATATTGCTAGGTAGCTGCTGAACCAGTCACCCATACATTTTAATCTGTCACTTGTTCTCTGTTGCTAGAAACCAGTCTTGCATGCGTATCTTCTTGTGCCCTTCATGCCTTACCTGCAGTTTTAGATGCTAGTTTGTGTCCTTGGTTAGCAAGAATACTGGAAGTCCCAGGAATCTGTCTGTCTCTGCATAGTAATATTTAGTTAGCTACTGCTGGCTTGATGCTTGCAGTCACATTTTCAGCTGCTGTTGGCTTCAGAGTCTCATTTGCCATAAACAAGACAGTCCATATATGGAGTGACATGAGCTGTACTGGAAGGCTGCCTTTGCCTTCTGCTGGTGTTTTTCTCTAGTCTAGTAATTCTTTCTACATGTTATGCTTTGTTATTCTGATATGCTCCCACTTACCTATCCCTCTCCATCTGGAGATGGCGGGGCGGGGGCAGGCGGGGGGAGGTGAGGGATGGGGAGGGAAAAACAATAAAACCCAAAACACAGGGTTTTGGCAGTCCTGAGTTATTTCTGCCTTGTCATGGTGGAAGCTGTACTGCAAAGAGGATTAGATGTGTTCAAGCTCATGACAAGAAAACTGAGGCCCATTAACTGTACTAACATTTGACACCTTCTGTTGTTCATGATGCTACCAGGTTACAGTCAAGAACTTCCTCGGCCAAACATTATAGTGTCATCTGTGTTTGTATCTAACCCTCCTTGAGGCCTCATACGACTAAACTGTCATTGGCACCATTACGGCACTAGAAGAAAGCAAAATGTCCTTCAAAGCTGGGTGTATCATCCAAAAGGCATGACCAAAAGGTCAAAGAATTATTTTTTTCTTAGTAAATTGGTGATCGAAAGCATTCTGGAGGGAAATACCTAACACTGAGTTTCTTGCTTATGTGACTGCTAGCTTTTTACAAATTTTCAATTATGAATAATTTAATATGCATTGAAAAATTAGTGAGTCAGTAGCTATGAATTTACCTGTGTTTCTGTAAAAGTTATTACACTGCTCATTCCATCTGAAGATTGTGTGATCTTATTTTGAAGCTTCTGCTTCCCCCAGGCTATCCATTTGGTCTGATTTCTTCTTCCAAAGACACCGCTGTTGTAACATTTCTGCGGGGATGATCTCCACATTATATTTTCAAGCAAATCACTTCAAGCCTTTGCCTAATGTATCCAGGTATTTTATAAAGGACACCTACATCACAGCATGAGATCATAAATGTTTCTATATACAGTAGACGTAAGTCTTTAGTAAAGTCATAGGCTTAGGTATGTCCCTAGTACTGACTTTGAACTATTACCCCACTTATTCTTCTCCCTCCACAAATTCTGGAAGATATTCATTTCTTATCTCCAAAACTGATGTCCAGATCTTTATTTGTAGAATTACTTTTTTCCCTTTGTTTTACAGCTCCACCCCAAGGAGCAAGAAGCTCATGCAAGTTGAATTCATTTCCCATGTAACATACACTTCATGTTTGCTTCTGCTAGTAAGGGAATTGCTGCTTAATCCAGACACTGTACAAGCAGAGTTACAGGGATGTCATACAAGGTCTGGCCTGCTGAACAATAGGATTTCCAGCCAGCAAACAGTTTTCCCATTGCATTTGCACAGATTAGCCACACTGGATATAGCAAAGCAAAAACAAGTCACCCAAAATAGTCGAGTGGCTTGCATGACAGTAACTGCTTCCAAAGAGGAGTTATTTTTGTCAAGGTAAAAAGAAATATTTATAAGACTATTTAAATGACTGTCACTTGACCTCAAAATTTGCATAAGCAACAATGCAAATACTATTATTTATTGACTTATAAACCCTAATTTGCATGATATGTATATTCATATACTTTCAAAAAGATGCTGAAATGATAAGGATGAAAACAACAGGCAGCATGGCAGTGTTCTGTACTCCAAGAATATAAACATCACATTATCCTAGAAGATAAACATTTACAAATAAACACTTGCTTTGCTTTGGGGAAAAACAAAAAATGAGCAAAAAAAAATGAAAACAACAACATAGAACTCCTCAGATCTGCCTTGGTAAACTTGGTTCACCTTCCCTCACACACAGTTTAGGAACTGAGCCATCCTGCTCAAGTTGATAACCTTTATTAGGCAGCAGTCACGACATTTTGCATGACAAATGTAGCTTGAGATTGGCTTTGTTTCGTTTCCAATGCAACGGTGACAATATACCACAAGTTTCAAAATCAAGTAAAATCTTACTAGACTTTCATTAACAGAAAAATTGTAGACAGCCAAAGTTATGTTGATTATGTGTATTAAAACATCTTTTTACGCATGAAGAAGCACTGAAACCATGCCATTTTAAGGTGGGATGGGGCTCAGGGTACACTATCTTCTCAGTCCCCTTGCGCTGCAGTTTCTGGTGGAAGGAGAGCTGGGCAAAGGGCTCCATGTACTTTACTAGGCTATCCCATCTGTATGAATGCAGTGCCAGTGCTCGGGCACAAAACAAACACACTGGGTAGCTAACGAACAGCCTGTAAGCATGTTGCCCCTTACAGCATTACACAAACTCCGCTAGGGTGTCTGAGACTGTAGAGAAAGCATTGGTGTTGTGCCTTATCTCAAAGAAAAACCCATGACAATGGTACTGTGACCATTATTGCAGAACTTCACATCTCGGTTTTCCAATGAAGATTCCATTTCTTAAAAAAACTGTAACCCAGAAAAATGACCTGAAGACTGTCTTCAGTATTCTTTTTTTTTTTTGGTCACTTGTTTTCTCCAACAGCTAGAGTTTTCCTAGACACTTTTCATGGCCACTGAAAGCAGTCAATCAAAGAACAGAAGGTCCTTTAACAAATGGAGAATTCACGGAATAAATTGAAAAAGCAATGTTTAAAAACAAACAAACAAAAAAAAATCAAACCAAAACTCACAAAGAAAACATTTTTAAGTATCACTAGTTGATAATATATCGGAAACATCAGAACTTTGAATGTGAAGATACTTTTCCAATATTAACTGTTTGGCTGGTATATTCAAATTCATCCAGTTGAGCCGCACTGTCTTTTGGAGCACAGCAAGGGGAAGATTAGCCTGAAAGCTACAGGGACTGCTAACATCCCAGGTAGAATCTATTTCAAGCATTCAAAAATTGAATTATTTTATATGACAGAGAAAGGGATGATAGACACAACTTTCTGGCTACATATTTAAATGATTTTATTTTCATGGCATTGTAAGTATTAATACAACATACTGATTGCAGCCTGACACAGATGCCCTCAATCATTGGAATCATCAAGATAATTGAGAGAGATGACTTCGGGGTCTGTTTCCAATTTATTATTCTCACCACAGCAAATATAGGCACCTACTTGCTTCACAGCCCAGTTTTGGCCAACTGAGTGACTTTCATGGTTGCAGAAACTGTGCCCAGGCTTCTCTGCCTCTGGGAAATTTTTTCTGTCATTTGTGACACTAGTGCATTGGTCCCTACTCTCCCCCACCACCTCCCCAGTGCTCTTGCAGCTCCACAGGCTCCCTGCCTCTTCCTGCCACCTTCTCTCTGGCAGACCTCTGTACACCTACCGCAGGAGGAGCAGCTTCCCATTTCCATCTACATGCCACCCAAAGAAGTCCTTCTAATTTTAGGAAGGCAAGTAAAAGAAAAGAAAACAAACAAACAAACAAACAAACAAAAAAAAAAAAACAAACCAAACCAAAACACCACAAACACCAAAATAACTAAAATAACCCCTCCAGCACTCTAGACAAAATAGGCCATCAGCCATGCCATCCCTGTCTTGCATACTACTTTTTCAGCCTGTCAGTGCAACTGAGATAGTTATTTTTCTTTATAGACCCTTCTACCTCATCCACCCGATCCAGAAATTCCACCTTAATTTATCCCTTTATCTCTTCTTCTCCAACCCTTTCTTTTCTTATTTCCAGTCTTTCCTTACCATACAGTTTATTCTACTCATTCCTACCCGAAACTCAGTCTTCTCTTCTTTTTAAGAAAACTCTTGATCATACTTGGCCATTCAGTTATTTTTTTCTGTATACAAGATTTTATGTCACACTGATTTCTGCAGATTGTGAGACTGACTGAAACATTCGATCACATAAATAAATGAAACTTCAATAATGTAAAAACAATTTATTTTTTTCATCCAGAAAATTACATTTTTATGTGTATGGGGGGAGATTTTTCCCTCTAATAGTGGAATTTTTAATTTTTTTCTTCAAATCCAAAAGGGTAGAAAAAAGTCTAAAGTACAATTTCTCCTTCCACCCTCCTCTCATCAAGTATGTTATTATATTTTTATATTATTATGGCTAGCTCCTGTTTATAACTCCCCAAATAATGCAATATATAGTTAATGCATCAAGTCTTGTCTTCTCTCTGTCAGCAACAGCAGCTTTTCATGCCCAATTGTCATCTTCCCAACAAAACACTTCATACATCCACACACTGTTACAGAAAAATGTCTAGGCACAAAAATATGCTCTTTCAAATACTTCCTTTAAATTTATCCCAACAGGACACTTAGAAATCCTTATGCACCTGTCAATCTGTTTAACTTGTCTTTTTACACTAATTGCATGTGCTTTTCTACCACACTGGCTGCATGCCACTGCTATCATACATCTTGTACCAAGAGAACAAGACTTCTGGGATAAGAACTTCTTTTTAGTACTAAAGCTACACCGGATGAAAACCTACTCTTTTCGGGAGCCTTCTTGCTGTGATTAAAAAAAAAAAAAAAAAGGCATTTGAACACCAAGTCCCAAACTGTTTTGTAATTACAAGCATATTTGACCTTTATGCTCTTTATGTCAAGTTGTATTTCATTAATCCCCAGTTCTGATATAGATGCTCACAATAAACACATTTCTAAAGGAAACCAATATCCTTTAAAGCTGAATTGAAAGAAAAAGCAATCAAAACAGGAAATACATTTCCACATTTTTATTAAAATTAGAGCTATTGCAAATGTCAAACTGGACAAGGGACTACAAAGAAAATAAGACATGCAATTATAGACGAGATTATGCTCAAATGCAAATTATATATAGAAGCTTACACACAACTTACAAAGTTTGTGATAGGATGCATCAGTTTTCTTAATATTCTTAAAAATTACAATATGTACTGTATAGAATTAAGATCAGCTCCCCAGTTGCTATTTTTTTTGGTAATTAATATCTGCTTATTATATTCCCATTTAATTAGGCAACTAAAAATGGATGTCAAAAGTAGAAGCAAAGTAAATCACTCATATCATCTTCAATAACTTTGTGAAGACTAATAAAGTCTCTTTGGGGAGAGATGGAAGGCACTCCACACTCACAGATCTCTCTTGTGCTGTCCTCCCTTCAAACACCAATGCAAGAGATGTGTATGTGGCTGATACTTGTATTTTGAGTACACTGCCAGAAAGCAAAGATGAAACTAGCCCACAATCCTCTTCCATGTTACCTCGCTTATGCAACATAATCAAGTGCAAACTTCATCCTAAGCCTGAGAAAAATGGGCCTTGCATCTTACAGTCATTTCTTAACAGGACAATAAAGAAGGCTCATGAATTGACTTCTCAGCTGTTAGTACTGTTTATGTTGGCAAGACACCTTGAAAGCATACCCTATTTTTTATGGAACTTGTAAGAACAGCATTATTTTAGAAAATTATCTTACTATATTTCTCAAACATTTCTCAAACACTATGACATGATGCAATTAGCCTGTAATATAACTAGATGTAATTAGACTATAAGAGGGAAGGTATTATTCTCTTCTATTTCACACTATATCTTGCATAGTCTATCTAGCTTTGGTTCTCCAGCAAAAGTCCAGTTACCAGGTTGGTCAGAAGCCTGGAGCACACAGCCCAGCCTGGAGAGACTGAGGCAGATGGGCTTGTTGTATTTTTAAAGCAGATATTAATTACTTGACTGAGTGACAGCGTAACATTACTTTAAAAGGGGCTGCAAAGATGAAAGTCCTGTCAGTGGAACATAACAGTGGGCAATAAAATAGCTAATATGGGGAGATTTGTCAGGACAGCAAGAATAACATTTTTGCTAGAGCAGCATTGGGGCGTATGGCCCAGTGAGGCTGCAGTCTGCACCCTGGAGGTGTCTGAGGTTTGGCCAACCGAGTCATGACTGACCTTCTAGCGTGGGCAGGAGCACCACTTGGAGCAGGAAGTTAGACTAGATGACTTTTTTTTTCTAAGGGCGCAAGGTAGGAAGGGACCCCAAGAGAATATATAAATCCATAAAAGGTGCTTATAGAGCTTTACTAGCAGTTACACCTGAAATACAAATGTATCTTACCTTTGACCAACCCTAAAAATACATTTTTAAACGTGAGCACTATCTAACTTTAATAACTCTGCCCAAAATGAAAATGGAATAAAACTGTTCTGAACTGAAACTGGAGTTAGACACCTCTTCACACTGATCCTCATTCAGAAAGAATTAAAAAATATTTATAGCTTTCAATGGTAGTACTTCTTGTGAAGAGTGATTCAGAGATTTACATAAGTGTGTCTTTTCAGTTCTTATTTCAGCTTTCTACCTTCAGCTGCTTCAATGTTCATTCTTTTTAAAGGTGTGTATGTGGCGGACACAGGAATTACATTTCATTCCAGAAGCATCATGGCTTTGCCATCTGTATGCTCCTCAGATTTTAAACCAAAACAAAACAATAGACAAGCCACTGGTGTAAATCCAAACAGTACACATTTGCTGTTTATAAAAAAGGCTAGAAAAAATTAAGAAGCATGTGCAATGTCTCTGGAGAAGGAAGGAAAAGATCCATCGTTTTCACATATATTACCAACATGCTACCCCCTAAAACAATAAAAAATAAGTACACAACAAAAGCCTTCACGCCAGAAGTACGAAAGGTTGAAGAAAGCATATTTCAAAACTGTCTCTCACTATTTAGGTTATCTCTCCCACTCCTGAACTTCCTGGTTCTTTTCCAGCTAACACACCCTCTATGAATTACTTGAAAGCCAAGGCTATCCATGGGTTTTCATGTTGTAGTACATTTAAAGAAGTATTGATAACACACATGAATATACTTTTTTAGGGGGAGAAGGAAAGAATCTCTCTCATCTTGGGAGATCCAGAAAGGTCACCATTTCAAGGGATCTGAAGGAACCATATCCACATCCAATGGACACTTTTTATAATTTCTGTACCTTTTGTTTTTTTCTTTTTTCCAGCACCACAGCATTTCAGATCCAGGGAAGAAATTTTGAGGGAGCCAACTGTTGCATGAGTGGACAGTAAAACTTAGCAAAATGTGATGCTAGAGGAGCAAGCTGACTCTGTATGTATCAGGCAACTCACAACTGCGTAAGAAGTCATGAGCTGTCAGTAACGATGATGTAATAGAGAATTCCTGCCCTACTGAGCATCATTACCATGGATACAGAAAATAATTCAATTTTGGGGGCTTTTAAAAACTTGTTATTTGGCCAGTAAAGAGCTTGCTCTGCTTCACTGCTGATATAACAGAAAGTTCTAAAACCATGCTGCACTGAAGCTGACAGATGTAATGATGGAGTCTGATGCAGAGCAGTTCAGCTGGAAGATGCCAAGGGACAAACAAGGAAAAAAAAAATCAGCGCTACATTTGTAGATACTTACACGATTGCATGTTGCATGTAAATGGCTCATTTTCCATACATTTCTATATATTTATTTTGCAAATATTGTAATTTTAATCAAAATTATTTCAATGACAAGCAAGCCTGATGTTCCTTGTCAGGTAGCAACACCTTTCAGTACTCTTTGTAGCATGCACTAATTAAATTTTTTTAAAATATTTT
>VWZG01004485.1:407666-428063 GCA_013396735.1 Grallaria varia | reverse complement strand
ATCTTCTGTAATGATCTGGAGTCTTATCGCCCCAAGATACACCCTTGCCAGTGACAAACAAGTATCAGCTCTTCTGTGTGTGCGAACGTATACATATTTTAACAAAAACACCAATGAGAACACTTTTATATTGTACACATCACTTCAGAAATGCAAAATGAGAAGTCCACCTGGATGATGCAGGACCTGGACAACAATCCACTTAATGCTACATTTTATCACAGTGTAATTTTTTTTCCCAAAATTAATCTGATGGGCAATTGTAGGACAGAACAGGAATGCAGTAAATTATCCCACCTCCATCTTACATAATGGAGCAAATCATTACCCACTCTAAATGAGTTTTAATTTGTTACAGTAGAAGATGACAATTACAGGTCAATCTGTCAATGGAGTAATTTGAGCAACTGAAACTAGTTGACCTTTCTGGTACGCAGTTCCAGGACCAGAATCGCTCTCCTGCTAAGCAGCAGCAGATGGCCAAAGCTGTGCGGTTCTGCTTCCTGGTGAAAAGTAATTTGTTTTTCAGGATTATTAGGTATGTAAAGAAAGAAGATACCAGCAAGCCCTTACTTAAGAATCCCAGCCCAGCATGGAAGCACATCCACAAAAGGGGCAAGCAAAGTGGCTGGCTGCTCTGGGTTTGGCTTCACTGGGGTCACCTGCAGCTGCTCCAAGGTCACCTGTGGCTGCTTGGGCTCCTGTTTTAGTTGGGAACATCCATGCCACCACGCTCATCTTAGCACGCTGCACCCCTGAAACAGCACACCCCAGTGTTACAGCGCAAGAAAAAATCGTAGGAAAGAACATCATGATCAAAAACGTAAAAGCAGGAACAGGCAAAAAAGCACAAAACTGACAGGGTGAAAACATGACATGAAAAGGAAAAACTCATTTTGTAACAGTGACCAAAAAAATAAATAAAAATTAAACCCTGAGGCTGTAGAAGAACAAAAACAAAAAACAATTTGACACACTGTGGATTCAAAATAATTAATTACTAAGAAAATCTTACAGTAAAAGTACTACTAGTTGGTTCCCAAAAGACAAGAAACTAATTTTACTTCTGTCCTCATATATCAAAATATAGTATCTGTTGGTTTTATTCTGTTCAAATTTCTTTCATTCATGAAAAAGGAATAATGCAGGTGTAACAGAAAAAGCTTTTGCAGAGGAACACCTATGGTACCCCAAAACCTGAATCTTCCCCCTTCCCAGTATTCTTAAGGCATGTAGTCTTCCATATCAGCAAATCACTTTACTAAATGAATTTACATGAATTTTCTGGAACGTTTATGCAGTATATTGTACACATAATTAAAGTGCATGATAGTATGTAATTTTATCTTAGGTTGCCCAAAAAGTACCCAATGCTAAGAAAAGTAGGTAACTTTTCAGAAGTCTATACTTACTAATAACCTAAAGATTTTTTTTCTTCTTTAAGCATGCTGCCTTTTTTTTTTTTAGCACGAGATAAAATTATATGGCCACTTGGGCAAATGACATTTTGTTAATATGGTTGTTAAAATTTTTTTTAAGTCAAGCAGAGCAGGTTCCCTAAAATGACTTGTTTAAAAAGAATTTTTATTCAACAGTGCTCATAAATAAACAGAGCTTAAAAAAAAAATCCACTCATTAGTGGTGAGTGGGAAGCCACTAATTCCCTGCTGTAGGTCCTAAGCCAACAATTCTGGCTAGTTTTAGGCTTTCATTTTTAAAGCTATTAAGATTAATCCTTTTGAAGTAAATAAAGCATTTAAAATGAATGTATGAAAACCAAAAGAGTGAGTTTTTGATGCTGCAATGTGCTTATGCACTACTCACAGTTTTAGCAAGAAATTAAAGATTCTGATCCATTTTGATGCTATTCACTTGAAGATATCCAAAGGAAAAAATCACTATCAAGACTCCCAGTATTTTTCAGATGCACACACATCTGATGTGCTACAACATCAGATTAGTTAGGAGAGGCAAAGAAATTAAGGTCTTGTACTTGAACCTCTTAGTGCTGATGCATGACCTATAGACTAGCATTAAGCCCCTTGTTTACACTTAGCCATCCATGTAAGAAGCTAATCTGACTATACGCACTTTTGGCAAACTCTTCCCAGGCAGATGAATGGATTTTCTAAAAGGAGTCGTTAACCATTCACAATCTGCTGGCATTACTTACCGGGTCAAAGTCCAAAAAGTTTTGCTTGTTGGAATGATGCATCAGCTTAAATTAATGCTAAAATTTCTTACTACTATTGACTTTATAAGGCATTGTGACCCAAATTATGGCTCTGCAGAGTGCTCACAGACTCTAATCTCACTAATTCCTCTTGTGCGTGCATAAGACTTTGTGTAGTGTCAAAAAGTGCTCAAAAAAGCATATCTCTATTAAATTAAATTCATAAAGCAAATGTCCAGGATAAAATGATCATGTTTAACATACATTTCATCTTGTTTTAATAATAAAGGACATAAAGAGGCTATAACGTAAACTTATCCCCTCCTATAATTAGCAAATGTGGCTTTTGAGGAAGAAATTTACTGTCAAGCACATGGGAAGTCTGTAAGCATATACATGTGCATATACATATATGTGCATGCCTACACATACACGCACAGATGAAGTACTCAATCTGAAAATTATGCAAGAATTATGCAGACAGTTCATGTTACTTCAGTTAAAAACTTTTGCCACACAAGTAGGAATTGGAAGAGTCTGTTTCAGGTCTTCACTTTCAGAAGATTCACAAATATTGCAGTAGCAGAGCATGAAGACAATGCGTACAGTTTTTGTTCTCTAACTCAGATTTTTTTTTGAACATGTGAGACATCTGCTTGGAGGAAAATGGGAAAATGTCATTTTTAATAAATATAAAATGCCTGTGCTGTGGCAATTAGGCTTGTATTTGACAATCCTACAAAAGTACAGAAGAGGCAAGTTTGTTAATGCTGATTATCTTCCAGATCTTCAACAGATTTCAACAGCCATTAAAAAAGTCGTCTTCAAAGAACTTGTCAGGGGAAAAGTAAAATATGGTTATGTATCCTTCATACAAAGATTCTTTTTACATGGTTTCCTACCCAGGATCATCAGTGTTTACAAGAAGAGAAAAATATTTTGAATTACATTTCCTATTGCTTTTGAAAATATTATTAATTTCCTGACAGTATTATCCTGGATTGTCAAGCACTGCATGCAATTTTGCATTTATTTCCCGAGCAAATTTAAAACTTTGTGTTTTAAATCCTAGATCTTGAAAGCAAATGTGTACATGTGCTTTAACAGACTATGCAAATATGAATTATGCCTTAATCTGGTAGCATTAAATGATATTATTGACAGTTAAATCTGAAAAAAAAAGGCACAAATATTGTTAGTAACTCACACCTTGAGAACACAGCATAGGACATAATGAATCTGTGAAGTGTCATTATGCTACAGTGTATGTCCAAGCCACTCTTCCATTTTCTAACAAAACCCTTGATCTTAGTTTTATTATCATTTACACTTTATTAGAGAATTCATCTTTCTTGGTTGCATTAAACCAAAATATCAGGCTGAGAAAAATGCTGAAAAACAGCTCTAGTTCCATATCATCTGTGTGTCTTGGCTTAGATCTCTGCAATCCAGGCAGCAACCAGTAAACAACTACTGAACAGCAGCCTGTGGAAAGGACAACTTCTGCCCACAGTATACCTTCTTGCACTGAATTTGCTGCCAAAACAGCAGAGAACAACTGGAGAAAAGATTTCCCTTTAGCACAGAGCTTGACTGAAAATACTTCAATTTTAAAACCACTCAGAAAATATTCTCAGATCAAAATCAAAACCTACATTCTCAAAAAAAAGCATCCTGGACATTCCTAAAATAGAAAGATAATGGACGAGTCTTCTATTGCTGGCAGATGAATTGTTGCAAGAGCCCAGCACTGCAACCTGCTGATGTAATTGTTCTTACCGCAACTCAGTGAGCTTATACTTCTGATGCCAAAAGATCCAGGTTTTGGCCTCAATAATCCATCCTTCCTGATAAGCAATGGATTATCCATGTCTTCCCCATCATCCTTCCATCATCATTGCAGCCCTGAGTGACTGAGAAATCAGGAGTTTCCCCTTAGTGGTAAATAAACTCCTACTTTGACCTACTAATACCTGTGTTTAAAAATAAAACATTTTAGGCACTATATCTGCTTCAAAATACACCGCCTTTAAGCCATCTTTCTGTGCTCACATATACATATAGAAGAATAAACACTAAACAAGTTCCTTAAACATCTGAAACCATCTCTGAAACTATTTTTTTATATTACTATTATTTTATTTACAATAAATGCTACAATATAGTACATCATACATGGCGTGTATACCAGACTATTATTACATCGTCTGATGTATCAACATATTAGTGAGAAGACAATAGACCATTAAGTGCATTATAAATTTTAAAAAAAGTTTATGAGATCAATGTACCAAATGCCTCTGCATATCCCTCTGGCTGCCATATCTACTCTATGCCCACTATGGGAAAAGAAACACTTGTACCGGCTAAGCAGAGATCTGGCAAACCTCTGTATCTTTCATTTAGATAACACTTCCCATGACTTCCCATGCTAAAAGCTAGTTCCTGACAAAAGAGAAACATCTTTTGTTGTCTATCAGATTATATAACTATTGATAATAGATAAGGCCAATCTATGCAGATCAGATAACAAAAAATACATTGCTGCTTCACATCAAAGGAAAAACTGACACCTTGAGCTTGGGGCTTCAGTTCCTCCATCATCCACTAGCACAGGAAATCACACTAATGTTATTCCTCAGTCTATACAAAACATAAACTTTCAGTAGGAAGCAAAGGCAAGGCACAGATGACCTTTTTTCTTTCTCACTGGTTTCAGGTTTCCATTTTGCTTTGAACCACAGTTTCTCACTACCCATTCATCAGTAATACCACGAGGACCTGTGCTACCCCAAGTCCCAGGCTCTGTGAAGTGCTGTTCAGTAGCAGCAGGACAAAGTAATCCCTTAAATACGGTTTGTTTGGGACAGAGTATTCAAGAGCTATATGGACAGAGAAGGAAGGTCTACTCTTTCTCATGTTCTGCCAGGGATTAGGGGCTGGGAAGAAAGGTTCAGGGAAGGAAGCCCTGGCCTGTGGCCTTTTTATGTGACTCAAGAACAGATGAAAAATTACCTTTGTGGAGCATCATGTGATAGAGTAGCAAATGGGAATAGGTATGAAAAAATATGCAAAAGAAGAATGAACAATAACTAGAAAGTCACCCTACATCCTCACTTGGGATCATCATTTCTCTCCAGCTCCCTCACCTCTTCTAGTCCACAGCTTGGACTCTTCCAGGCAGAAACAGAGCCTCTGTCTTTTGGTTTGAGGAGCTGAGAGTTCACTGCTCACAGCTGGAAAGTAAGAACGGTGATTTCTGTATATGCAGCAGACCATATTTTCTGTTTGAGTATTATGTTGTTCTGGTCCTCTTGTCTACAGAGAATAAGGGAAAAGAAATCTAGGGAGACTTTTTTACTTGACAAAGGGTTTTGTTAGGAAGCCTAGAAAGAGCATAAACCTCTCTACAGGGGTAAATGAATGCAACAGGCATTGCTCGAAAGACATGGAATTTGCAGAAGATGTACAGGATAAGTGCATGTATCTATTCCAAGCTTGAAAACAGAGCTGCATGCAACACAATCAGAGCAGATGCAGAGACCCTCAGAAAAATTAAGTGGGAAGGGAAAGAAAGTAGAGATAAAAGCATTTTATGTCTTTATGAAGATTAAGCTGGGGAAACTGACAACAAGCCAATACACACTTCTGGAAGTGCCTGGAGGAAACTGATTACAGGAAAAGGAGGGAAGGAAATTAAAATATGCAAGGGCTTTCAGAATATATGCATTCATGCAACAAGATGGAACAGCTGAAGAGAAGAAAGTGATTTTCCAGAGCCACAAAGAAAATCATAAGCTCCCTGGCATGGCTCTTCCTTGACTGGCATGATATATCAGAACGTTATGAAGAGAAAAAAAGGAATTTACACGTCCTCTGCTCTGGCTACTTTTCCAGATCTACTCAGCCATGTCTCAGAGGTCCCTGTCCTTGGAAAGCAGCCCCAACAGCACTCCAGACCTTCTTCTACCTTAGGGCAAACCCCAAAAAGTTATGACAGTCTTCTGTAATCAAGCTTTTGTCTTGAATTTGTAACTTCCTATGGTCTGTTTTTATTTTAACACCACTGCAGGAATGACCAAGAACTGGTTTTGTGTTCATCTCCAGAGACAGTAGTCCAGACTTGTATTAACCTGTGTCAGCCATGGCACTGGTTACACACTTAGTGCATTTATTTCTCAAAACAAGCAACTATATTAAAGAAAAAAGAAAAATAAAAATGCTATAGATGCTTAGGTGACAGTATTGAAAAAATTAACAAACTTGCTGGTCAAAATGTTATCTTTGGTCCATTCCCCCCTCTGATGCACTGCCTCAATTTAAAAGTATGTTGTTGATGATGAAGCCATTTATACTAGTGTCTTGTTACACATATGAAAATAAACAAATACATTTGTTAACGTATGTCAATGCACACATTTTCTTCCATAAAAATCTAGTAGCTGGATAGATTGCTGCAGTGCTAATAGAAACACACTGCTCCTTCCTCTTCACAGTTTCTTAGTTTTAGCAGGAATCTCATTTGACCTTGGGCAAAGCATTTAAATTCTTTGTGCCTGTGTTTTGTCATCTGTAAAATTAAGGCTATAATACCTATCTACTTCACAAGAGGGACAGTGTTAAATTCAATGCATTAATGTTTTAAAGTGTTTTCAGGCAGCTGGATCAAAACCACTGCAGAATGTAAGTTATTATTAAATTATGCTTCACTGAGTTAATGCTGTTGTATTGATTAAATAAGAAAAAATATTCAAGTGACACCTCTTGGATACTTCTTTTCCAGAGGATCCAAATTACAGATGGACTTGTAAGCTTATTTTAGAGAAAGAAAGAAGGTGAGAAAATGTAGTAGCAACAGACGTGAAAGAGTCCCGAGAAATGGATGATCACAAGGGTGTTTAAAGCAATTGTAGAGCAGAAGTCAAGTGCACCTTGTGCTCCACTGTGACACATCAGTCTCTGGAAGCAATACAGTCTCTGTTCTTCTCTGTGCCAGTGGGACAGAAACACCCTCTCTGTACTATCACATTAACTGCAGCATTTGGTCTCTGCTTGGAGTAGTCAAGTGCAAGATCTGTAGCCTGGAGTTGCCTTCCTGATGGATCCGACCACCTCTCAGGCACAGTTCAGATATAGCTGGAGTCTGTTCGGTCACGGCAGTGAATCCATCTGTGATGAATGTGGCACACAAAAATATCAGTTGTAAAAAGGGGGATTTATCGCAGGAGGGTTGTTCATACCTGAGGCCTCTCCTACACCTCCTCTCGACCTGATGAGCAGATGCCTGGTCTTGTCCTGTGATTTCACATCAGAATCTTGTTGTATGGGGGGAAGGGGAAGGAGTGTTGGGAGCAAGAGCTGCAGGAAGATGAGAAGGGTTTTTGACAGCGTGTTGAGTTGGATGTTGTACTGCTGATGATGCCGCTGGTCCCAATGCCATCAAGACATTTCTTGTGGATGACAAGGAATCTAGGAAAGTAGTGATTAATATGCATATCAGTGTGATTGACAAGCTATGTTGTCTGCCTTGTGCTAATGTATTGCATGGATAACACCTATTCTAGGCATACCAGAGTCAGCACATAGATTTAGAGTACAAACTGAAATCAGAAATATTTAGTATCTTCCACAATAAATAAACAAAAATTGCTTGATGGATCTATATGCTCAATAGACCATGGAGATCAGATTCTGCCTGGTACAGGAACATTTTTGCCTCAAAGGGTTCAAATGGATAGTAGGCAACATTCTTTCAGATTGCAGAAAGACTAATTCATTTGCTTTCCCATTCCTCCATTCCAAATTTATCACTTGCAAAGGCAAGAAGAAAATAAGTACAACATTAGGTTTGATAGCCTTCTGATAGTAGTGTGCTATTAAATATACACAAATCAGGAGTTTGGAAAAACATAAGCCTTCCCAATCTGCCAAGAAGATTGAAATGAAGGTGTCAAAGTCTAAGGTTGTATGTATTTTATATTCCTTCTGACACCATGCTGCATTCATCAAAGTATCCATTCTCTTTTTTCTTTTCGGAGGCTAGACTACAGGCTTTATTACTATACTAGTAATAAAGATCACACAGCCTTCTAAGCAACAATGATGACACTTTAATTTCTTCAGAAAAATATTTGGGACATGAAAACTTACCACAAAAGCAGTGATGCCACTTTTGTTTGTTTGAATGCCTGCAGAACTGCTGCTGTGTAAAATGTGTGTAGCAGCTCCTAGGATTAACTCTGTGTGATCGCTTGACTTTCTGTTGGTATTCCACACAAACATTCCTTCTCAATTTTCCTCTCTTCAGCAAGGCACATAAAAACCTTTCACAAAGGCATTGCTTTATTTTTAAACCCATCTCATATTTTATAGAATTGTATTTCAAGTATTTGAACTTTAATTAATAATGACGTGTTTTATTTATTTGCTTATTTGGCTGACTAGTAATTTTTAAGTAAGTTCCTGACATAAGCCTAACATAGGATCATCCAGAATCAGTCTCCTGCTGCCAAAAATTATCTGTGTCCTTTGACTGAAAGATCAGCCACTTCCTTTGTCATCTTTATGCCAAATGGTAACTCTGGATCCTCTTTTAGAAGCAAAGAGGTAACATTTCACAGTCTGTTACGCATGGAACAGGCTACTTCTGCATGTAATTTCTATCAGATGATTAACTGTAAAGATCTGAATAACCATATTTCTGAGCAGTAAGCATGAAAATATATTGTCAGAATATCCTCAGTTAAGAGACCACTACCTCACCACTACTGCAGCAAAACAGTTTTTCTTCACCTCTAATTTTAGTGACATTATATCTTCTAATAGTTTACAACTCTGCCTTACAACAAGGCAGGCTGGAGGAACAATGACATGATTTATGGCAGAAAGCCATTTACCCAAAATAAACTACAGTAAAAAAAAGTATGCTCAAAAATATAATTTAAGACTGCCATTGTCATGGGAAGATAAAGCATGTAAATTTGTATTTCATTTGGGAATAGCGCAGCAATCAATGTTTCCAGTACTATTTGAAGTGACTGATTCAGCAGGCTGTTGCAGGGAAGTGGGGCTGTTTAAGTAGCAAGTTAATTTCCGGATATTACTTTTATGCACAGAATATAGAACCTTATCAATAATCATTTGGCTAATTACAAGGGCAAGATGAAACGGCATTGTGTGTGGAAAAAAAAAAAAAGAAGGTAAGCAGAAACTAGACAGAACAATTAAGCAGATACAGCAAAAAGTAAAGATATCAAGTCATGAGCAGAGTGAGAACACAGGGGTTGCTGTCAGAGGTGACAGGAACAGGAGGAGGTGCAGAAAAGATGATCGCCCTCTTATCAGGTAAAAGTACAGCCCCTCACTGTGAAAAGGTTTTTTTATGATCTGGAAATGAACTGATTTGAAAGATTTCCATGTTTCACTATGCCTGGCACAGTGAAAATCCACTATATTTAATAATTTCAAGTTCTACAGGTTGAAAGGTCTGTTCCAGAGGTTTTGATCTTCTTCCTAGCTGTTTCACAAGGAGAAAGAAGAGGGAAGGTTGGGTTGTTTGTTCTGTATGATGCAGCAAGTACATTTATACCCCTGACATTTCCTTTCCTTTGGCAGCTCCCCCACAGATCACCCTGCGCGTGGAGAATATAGAAGCAGCAGGACAGAACAGCATAGCAATCACAAACCCCCTGTGTATCAGAAGCTGAGATAGTATCTCCGGCACTGAAGCTAAAAAACAGTTTCAGGGACATCTGGCAGAATTTGCCAGATGTTAATATGTGAATTCATGCATGGTAAAACAGGTAAAAATGCACATCTTCAGTAAATGAACTGTACAATATTGAAGAACCGAGAAAAAGCAGCAGAAACTAATCATAAAAGAGATAAGCAAAGCAAAAAATAGTAGGTCCTTCATATGACTATTTCTGAAGCACACGTTAGATTTAAATGAATGCTGTTATAGATCTTTGTTCTTATCAGATGACAACTTTTTATAATATTTTGATGCGTTTAAGGTAAGAGATCGTGACTATATATATGCAAAATAAATAAAAATATATATTAATGAAGATTTAGGGACATGTTAAAGTCAATGTAAATACATGACAACTGATACAGAAAGAATTGATGGTCCCAAACCCTGTCCAATAATCTTTTGTTTAAAATATAAGTTCTCCAGTCAGTAATGAACAAATATACATTTAACCCTTTATATACAACTGAGGAAAACTGTCAAATTAAGTTACATACATCAAAGATGTAAAGCCAAGTAAGGAAAGTGTTTACTAACTTTGTCTATTGCTAAAGCTGGAACTCTGGATTTGTCTGTATTAAATCGTACTTATTTTTTCCAGATGGTTTCTCCAGTTCATCCTGATCATATTAAATTTTAATTCCATCCCTCAACTAACACCAAGGAAAAAATATTAACACAAATTTACAGATCATCTCCTGAACTGCTGCGCAGATGTCAGATATGAAGAACATGTTGCATCTTTATTTTTAGATTCCAGTAGAAATGTTTACAGATTATGGCCCCAAGTTTGCCTGCTTCTGACTTTCAGAAGGATTTAAAATGTGTTACTAAAACTACACAATTCACTTCAATAGCTACAGAAGTCCTACCACAATAGCAACTTGAAGTTACAGGATACCACCAAAAGTCAACTACCAGACCCATTCCATATGGAGTCTTCAAAATACAAATCAAGCAGCCACTGCTCCCACAGACTTTTCCTTGACATGATTTTGTTTCTTTTGTGTCTCACTGATACATCCCTGTCTCACTCTCCAAACACTGCCCATGCAGGCTGCCACCAGGCCTGCTGTGTAAAATCATTATTAAGTCCGCATCCTGCAGTGCTCCATGAAAGAAGTGTCAGATCCCACCAAGGATGATACCAGACGGTGGCACCACCAGTCCCAGAGCCAAAGCACTGTGTACCTACGTAGACTTCTGTGGCCCGTGAGAAAGCCAACAAGGACATTTATCCAAGCCACCTCTTGCAAACTGACACATGCCTGCATTGTGGGCTTCTCTGTGCAGAGGAACTCAACAGTATCCATCTTGATGATTCCGGATGATGAGGAACTTGCAGCTGCCTCTTCTCAGGACTGCATGTTGTTTGAGAATACTGCTGCTACTACTACTACAACTATTAGTACTCCTGCTACTACTGTTCTTACTGCCAGAAACATTTAATATATAATAATGACCTCCCTTTATATTGAAATGGCATTCTTTAAGATTTAGAACAACAATAACTTCCAGACTGGAGACTTTCATACTAACCAGAAAAGTTCCTTTCTTTTTTTACCCCTTGTTTTCAAGTAATAAAGATTTTCTTCCTTATATATCTTACAAATTCCACCCTAAAAACATTTGGAGCCTCATGATGAGTAATGGTGATTCCACAACTGCTATTCTTACATATAGATTGACATTTGAGTCAGGTTTAATATACCAGATGAACCCAACTGCTGACTGGTTCCAGTTATGTTAAGATGTTCAGTGACTTGTAAAAAAAGCAAAAAAATTACTTCTCTGGCAGACTGAGGAATTAACACCATACTGAAATACAGAACCTCTTGTCATGTAATTTTCTTTGTTGGAGAGATCTTTTCATCCACCTCTTACTAAGAGAAATCGATGCAATAAAGAAATTTATAGGATGTAGAACAAGTGACAGGTCACATGGAAGGACTATAGGAAGGCCAGACTACGCAGGGATGCGACAAGAAAGGTCAAGGCTGTCGCCATTCAGTGGGACCTTACCACAGTGGAGAACCGAGCACAGAGAAACCTAATGAGGTTCAGCAAATGCAAGTGTAGGGTCCTGCACCTGGGGAGAAACAACCCCAAGTACCAGTACAGGTTGGGGGCTGACCTACTAGAGAGCAGCTCTGCAGATACTGGAGAGTATTGGGGTTGACCATGACAGGTTGACCACGAGTTAGTAGCGCGTCCTGGTGGCCAGGAGGGCCACTGATATCCTGGGGTGCATTGGGAAGAGTGTGACCAGCAGGACGAGGGAGGTGAGATCCTCCCCCTCTACTTGGCCCTAGTGAGGCCACATCTGGAATACTGTGTCCAGTTCTGGGCTCCTCAGTACAAGAAAGTCCAACAGAGGGCCACAAAGATGATTAGGGGTATGGAACATCTCTCTTATGAGAAGAGACTGAGGGAGCTGGGCCTGTTTAATCTAAAGAACAGAAGGCAGAGGGGATCTCACTAACGCATATAAATATATCAAAGGTGAGTGTCAAGAGGACAGTGGGAGACTCTTTTTGGAGGTGCCCAGTGACAGAATGAGGAGCGATGGCTATAAGCTAAAAAAAAAAGTTTCATCTCAACGTGAGGTAGAACTTCTTCACGTTCAGGGTGGCAGAGCACCAGAACAGTCTGCCCAGGGACATCCTGGAGCCTCCCACTATGGAAACATTCCAAACCCAACCGGACACATTCCTGTGTAACCTGCTCTAGGTGACCCTGACTTGGCAGGGAGGTTGGACTTGATGATCTCCAGAGACCCATTCCAACCCTAACAATTCTGCGATTCTGTGACTTATCTGACACTTGAGAGTGAAAGGGCAGTGAACAATTTACTCATTTACTTCCCTGTGCTATCACAAAATAATAGCAAAATGCAGATTTGCATAAATATTGGCAAAATGTATGGTTGCTCATAACCAATTAACATCAAACCATTTTCATTTCTACTCTTCTTACAGAATTCAAGTTATATACGGATTATAAGAATGACATGTCCCTCCATGTCTTCATTTTGCTATGCACTTTTCTCCCTTGTCTTGCCATCTGTTTAGGTGTTTGAGTTTTTTTTAAAATCTACTATTTCACACTACTAAGACTTTGCAAATTTAAGCTGAAAAGGGAGTTGAGTAATGTGTAATTTTGATTCTTTAACATGTTTAAGTAAAATATTCAGTCTTTAGCAGTTTGAATTATCTTTGAGGTTTTCTATTAAATAGTAAATCTAGTAACCTTACTTAATTCTTATACAGTGGTTTTCACCATGGAGAAAGCAGGAAATTATCAGTCTGCCAATATTTCAGATACCCAGATGTTCCTGAAATTCCTTCATTGCTTCCCATTCAGGCTCAAGTTAGCTCATCTTGCTAGACAATCAGAGACCACAGAATGGATTAGGTTGAAAGGGACCTATGGGGATCATCTAGTACAACCCTCTTGCTCAAAGCAGGGTCAGAAAAACTACGTTGTCTAGGACTATGTCCAGTTGTGTTTTGAGTGTCCAAGGATGGAAACTATACAACATCTCGAGACACTCTATTCCAGTGTTCAACCACTCTCACAGTGAAGTAAAAAAAACGCAAATAAACAAAAAACCCAAACAAAATCACAAACAAACAAAAACCAAACATATTCAGACAGAATTTTCTTTGTTTCAGTTTATGCCCATTGCCTCTTGTCTTCTCAATGGGCACAAATGAGAAGAGTCTTTCTTCTTTACACTCTGCCATCAGACGTTTATAAACATTGATAGGTTTTCCCCTGACCCTTCTCTTCTTCAAGCTACACAATCCCAGCTCCATCAGCCTCACCATATTGGAGAAATGCTCATCATCCTTGTAGACTTGCTCCAGTAAGTCCATATACATCTCTGTTGTACCAGGGTGGCCTCACAAGTGCTGAGTAGACAAGAAGGATCATCCCCCTCAATCTCTTGGCAACACACTTCCCAGTGCAGCCAGCCCACGAGGCTGTTGGCCTTCTTTGCTGCAAGGGCACACTGCTGGCTTATGGTAAGCCTGTTGGCCACCAGGACCCTTGAGGCCTTTTCCGGAAAGCTGCATTCCAGCTTGTCAGCCCCTGCATGTACTGGTGCCTGTTGTTACTGCTCCCTGTGAGTAGGACTTTGCAATTCCCCTTGCTGAACAGCTAAGATTACTCTTTGTCATTTCTCCAGCCTGTCATGATCCCTCTAGCACATACATCTGGTTTATCAGCCATTTCTCCCAGACTTGTATCATCTGCAAACATCCATAACGCTGCTGATTCCTTTGAAAATGCACGCAGAATCAGTCTGGAGGAGAAAAGACAACGCAGAAAGAACCGTGTCTCACCAACACCGCCTATGGAGACTTTGTGCTGTGCCTTTTGCAACCGGACTTGCCTATCTCGCATCGGCCTCTTTAGCCATCAGCGCGCTTGCAGCAAGCGTGGGTAGAGCCCTTCCCAAATCTTCATTCACGAAGCCTAGCCATGATGATGATGTATCATCTGCAAACTTGCAGAGGGTACAATCTGCCCCACCATCCTGATTGTTAACTAAAAGGTTAAGCCCCTGTATTTATGCCTGAGGTACACCACTAGTGTCTCATCTTCAGCTAGACTTTGTGCCGCTGATCATCATTCTTTGAGCCTGCCAGTTCAGACAGCTTTCAGTCCACCTCCACTAGCCCCTACCTCAGCTTGTGAGCTCCTTGATCACTTATGTTGTTTGGAAGTTATCACCAATGCCCTCCAGCAACATCCTGAACTGCTTGTGCCCTTCTGTGTTGTTCCTCCTGCAGACATGAGAATGGCACAAGCCGCCCATGAGATGAAGAGATGATAGCACAATATGGTAGCTGAACTTTACCTTCATACTAGTGAGTCACCAAATACCATCTGTTCTGCCTTGCCTTACATACAGTATTTCAAAACTAAATTTTTAAACACATTTTGCATGTAATGTGCTCCAAACCACTAAACCGTCTTGGTAACCCTCTGCTGGTTCATGCCATTATGCCCATGTCTTCCCCCCAGGAGCCTCAGTCTTGTTCACTAAATCTTCTTGAGCTCCCTCTGCCTCCAGTCATCAACCACTCCTACAATCTGTTGTCATCTACAGACTTGAGAAAGGTACTCTCCATCCCCTCCTCTGGGTCAATAACATAATAGAGGAATTACAAAAATCAGCTCCAGTGTTGGCTGATCTCAGAAGGATACTGCTCAGTCTTCTCAGTGTATAGGAGGGATATATTTAGTTAGAGGGCTAGGTTCTAAGTGACATGTTTTAGCATTGAAAAAGAGTATTCATAATTTCTTTTTCTATTTAAGGATATGTATCAGTGTTTTTATTGACCTATAAAATCCATTCAGTATAGCAACATTTAAATATAACGTACTCTTACACCACAATTCTCTTTTAGAAATTTTGAAGACTGATCAACTTTGTTCTTTGTTTCAGAATTACTTTCTCTGTTACACGCACAATTTCAACTTATATTTCTGCTTTAGCATAATCAGGCCTATATGAATTGCAGTTACCAGAGGTAAATTTAAAAGCCTCTTGAGAAATACAAGCTCATATCTTACTATTATTAAGAAATCTAAAATAAAGTTTCAGATAGATAAACCATATACATTTAGATAAGTGTGAAGTTGTTAACAAGGTATATTTCTTCAAAGTCAAATGGAACAATATAAAGAAAACATCTACTCTGCACAGGACAAAAAGGCAGGAAATTAAATTTCACTGCAAAAGGGCTGACAGGCACTATGGTCCTTACTTGACTGCTACACATTATGAATCTCGTTCCTATTTTGCTAGTAGCATCCATTACAGATGTTGAAAAGTCACGAGTCAGGCCCCAAGATGCCATAAAACTGGACCTATAATCATAATAAATTTTTATTGCTTATTTCGGAATGCATTCCTATTACCTTTTCAGGTTTTACTCTGCAACCACACAAGAGGCTGTACACCTATTTTTAAATGAATGCATTACAGTGGCTTCCTGACCATTCATCATACCACTTTCATCACCGCTTCCAGTACTCACTTCAGAGCTCTCCCCACTTCTTTTTTTCTTGCATTTTATGGAAAAGTGTCCAAGACATCAGCTTCATTTCAAGGACCAAGAGTCTTCCCACATTTCCTTATGCTCCAAAAGAGCCAGAGTCAAAAGAATGAAAAGGATGATCTGGGCAATCTTTACATGAAATAATAATAGAAGCAGCAATTTTATACACCAGATCAAACAAACTAGAGAACTGGTACAGAACTGAACAGTCTGGGTGGGACCTACCTGTGCATTATGCATTGGGCAACACAAAAAGTAGACTAACACTCAAGAATCCATGTGGATATTCCAGTGAAGCCAGAAACCGCTTCATGGGCTTCTATTTGTGATATCTGGGCCAATGAATATTTCACTAACCCAAGTAAAATGCAAAAGGAAAAAAAGAAATTTTGGGGTCTTTTCTTTAGGAGAATTGAGTAAGTCTCCTGAAATGTGATACTTGGGACTGACCTTCTCTTTCAAATCAGGCAGTGTGGGGTTCAATCAGATTGCAGCTGTGCACATGTCTCTTCTGACTGAGACATTTGCAGGCCTTTGACCAGACTCATTCCCCCTCTCTGAACCCCTTTTATTACTCCTGTATTCATATTTATGATGGAGCTCAGCTCATATATAGATGTATCACTGATTTATCTAATATCTGTTTACGATATTGTATCCAGTATTTTCCATTTCATTTGTTCTGCACTGCACTTTGATTTTAATGTATTTGCTTTCCTGATGCATTTTCCCACTGAGTGGGAATTTTAATTGAAAACTAAACTTGAACTCCCTTAGAATGTTTGAAATGTAGCATATCATTTTATATTATCTTACCAAATTAATTACATATTATCACATATGTGTGACAAGATAGTCTGAACTGTGGCTTAAGTACCACACTGATGGTGAACAACAAATTGCTAAGTTTAGGAAAAGTGACTATGATTAGACTGACAGAGGATCAGTGTCAGAACATCCCTGTTTAACATTTTAATTTTTATATGGAAGCCATAAACAACCAGTTGATTTGCAGGAAATTTGCTGATGCTATTAAACTGGATGCTACTGAGAATACTAACGAAGGCAAGGAAATAATAGCAAGCAACTTAGTTTAGAAATGTGTTTGGAAAATAAGAAAAAAGATTAAATTTTCAAAGCTGTAAAATCATTAATTAGCAAATACATTCTGCAAAATTAAAATATCAATAACAGAAACAATCTGAACACAGTTCTAGAAGAAGCATGGGAAGCAGAAAATTAGACAAACATGAATTCTATAGTGGAAGTAAAGAGAACACATATTTGGCAATACAAGCAGCTGCTGGGAAGTAGCAGTCCCTCAGGCTTGAAGATATATTGCCATCAGTGAGTTTACCTCTCAGATGCTCAATAGATGGTCTGTCATATAAAAACCTACGCAGTAATCAGGCATCCCATTAGCACACACACAGACTTGAAGGTATTTCCTAGAGTAAGAGATCAATTCGTGAATAGGAAATAATAAAAAACTGTAAGTGCACAGTTTTGCTACATGGCTAGTCAACAAGCTAATGATTGCCATGTATCTGAACAGTACAAACAGCAAATTCCTTTCTCTATGCCCAGATATATACTGTGATTCATTTGACCAAACTTAGATAGTTACGTTAAATATTCTGAGTTAGTTTTATAGACAGTGGAAAGAAACAGGCTATTCTAGTACAGGATTCATTGCATCCTAAAGCAGACATGCAAATGTCTTGATTATAAAGACTGACCCGCTCAGGCACATCTATCTAAAATTAGGTGTGATGAATCAGACATCATCTTTGCATCCATCATCACTACAAGTTCAGTTTTGATGGGTCCTATCCATACATATGGATACTGGTTATGGATCAGGTATTAACAACGAAAAGGCTAAACTAGCAATACTTATATAAAACTAAGAATGAAAGCATTCTTGATAATGGTTAAGGCAGAAAACTTCACAAGTGTAAATAGAAAGTAATGTGGACAAGGAGGAATGGCATTAAGCTGAAGGAGGGTAGATTTAGATTAGATACCAGGAAGAAATTCTTTACCATAAGGATGGTGAGGCACTGGAACAGGTTGCCCAGAGAAGCTGCAGATGCCCCATCCCTGGAAGTGTTCAAGGCCAGGTTGGATGGAGCTCTGAGCGCTGTGGTCTAGTGGACAGTGTCCCTGCCTGTGGCAAGGGGGCTGGAACTAGATGATCTTTAAGGTCCCTTCCAACCCAAACCATTCTATGATTCTATGAGTCTGTGAATGGGAGCTTTAGATAGACCATCATTTCAAATTAGTTAGTTTTATCAGCAGTTCTCTTCCAGAGATTAAAAGAAATATCTATAAAGCAAAAGAGTTCTCATAAAGGAGAGATGAAACCTGAAGCAAGAAAACAGTCATTTGTATTTCATATTCATAACTAGCCACAGTCCCAATCTTTTCATTTAGGGCTACTTAGCTACACATTTTTACACATAGAGCCTTTTTAGGTAAACAGTAAAGTACAAAACGTCTGTTGTATACTATCTTTTGAAAGAACTGTATATGCAACATCCTGTAAATAAAGACTTACAATCTTTCACTGAAACACTGTAAAATATTAAAATATCTTCTTTCAATTTTTTTTCAAGTAGGAAAGGTCATACTGTGGTTCTGTCTCTCAAGAAAATTCAGACTAAAACAATTACACTGTAAACTTCCTACATTTTGAAGACAGCCTGAATCTCAGCATTATTCCACGAAGGAAGACTAAGTGTTCTCTATATGCTGACAACTCAAGGACATGTCTAAGTTTCCAGAGACACTTTCACCTTCATATATTATTTTAAAATCCTCCATCAGATATGTATCCCTCTTGCTCTTTGGACCTCAGCACGTCAGTAGGAGCAGCAGAGGCAATTGCTAGGGGAACCATGCTTCTTCAGTGTGAGGTTAAATTAGGAGTCAAGAAGAATAGAGAATAGTGATACTCTTATGTTCTCTCTCCAGAAAGCTAATTTCATGAATGGTGTAACTCCTAAAAATTCTGCCTTGCAGCAAGAAAATAAAAGCATTTCCTCCATTTGTCACAGCCAATAAAAAATGGTGAGATGAATATGATCCACAATGAGTATACAGAGATCACAGTGTGATCTAAAATCTAGCAGAGTGCCTTATATATTACAACTGAATTTAAAAAATCAGCAAAGTTTAACCAGAAAAAAAAAAGTGAAATTACCTATCAGTACAACTTTGCAAAAAATGCAGTAAATTCTCTTCAGCCTTGGAAGACTTTGAATAAAAACTGCACATCTTTCCAACAGATACATTATAATTCTGAGGGAGACTGGTGAACCTGCTGTAGGAATCACTTGATGGATAAAGTAACTGGTTCATAAAAGGCTAATGAAGTCAAGATTACTGTATTTTCCAAATTAATCTACTGCTAGGTTTTTGAACAAGTTAGAACAGACAACAGTAACAACAAAAACTAAGCATGAATAACTAGCAGTTCTTGTCATAAGCATACCACACTCAGCCTACTATCACTTCTCTCATCATGTCCACCACCACCAAGATTAAAACTATTGCCAATGTACCAATATCTATATGCAAGTATCCCTTTCAAGGTCTACATGTTTTGTTTTGCTTTCCAGTCATATAGTTTTCTCTGCTGTTTGGTATGAGGGTTGTGCTAAAAGGATAGGCTTTGTGATACTTCTGCCAGTTTGTTCCATGATTTCCCATACAGAAAATCCTCTGTATAATCTCTTGATAAATAGATCTTAGTCCCAGGGCTAAAGGCTTAGCCCATCACCCAGCTTTAAAGCATGCCTGTATTATAGTATCACTGACTGCAGCTACCAGCACACCAAACTTATGAGAAACAACTCTCTGACTTTTATATTTTATCATTGCATTTCTACCCACTCAACAGGTTATATATCTTACTTATTAATACTGATTTTCAGGTTTTGTGGAGAGAAGCTTACATTGAAGTCAATTCTTTTGGCTGTGCTGTGGTTTCTGTCTAAATTGAATTAAAGATCAGATCTTTTTAAGGGACCTTTACCTTGTTAGGTTTCAGTAAAACAGTCCTTTGTGTAAGTGACAATCAAATCAAGAGTATTTTTCCCATTGTTATACAAGTACCTACATGATTGCTTGTATCAGTAAGGTTTTAATACACATCACATAAATATTATAAACCAATTCCAGCTACCTGCCAGATCTTCATGTGAGTTTTTTTATGTATCAAGGAATTCTTATTTCTGTTAGTGTTGTTTCAGAATTGGAATATCATCTTGAACAAAATCAGGAATACAATTGAACAACCCTGTCTTCAGAGTAAAATAAACAAATATACAATTGGACATCATTTAATCTCGGGGGGGGGGGGGGGGGGGGGGCAAAAAAAAACTTATTGGTTT
>VWZG01004485.1:387176-407643 GCA_013396735.1 Grallaria varia | reverse complement strand
AAAACCTCATGGTTTTCCTTAATTGATGCATTAAACACAGTTTCCAGAAAATCTTTCATTCCAGCCTGAAAGCCATGAAATACACTTGGTACTGTAGCAATACTGGATCCACTCAGCAACAAGAAGCCAATTCCAAACAAAAATGTGGATAAAAATGCATTTCTCTCTTCTTCCTGTTGCTAAACAACTCTGGAGTTAACATCCCTCACTACAGCTTCAAACTCCACTTCTTCAAATACAGCACTTTGATCACAACATTTGGGTCTCTGAACTTCTTGTGGTTTAGCTGGTACCAAGATATGCACTCCTAAAGGATTCCCATGCTTGAAAGTTGAGCGTAAGACATTGGGGTGACACATTCTCCTGATCCTTCTCGTTCTAAAACCCTGTGAAACGCCTACTTCCTCTTCACAACATTTCACCAGCCTCCTGTTGATGACTCCTCTCTCTTGGATCCCTGCCTCTCTCGCTCACTGTGGGCAGCTGAGAAACCACAGAGCAGCCGGAGTCAGCGGTCATGGGCATGAGAAAGGAGCTCTGGAGCAGCAGTGATGTGAGACAAGACAGAGCATATGCTAACTGCAAGCAAGAAGACCCTGCATTGGGAAACAAGGGTACGAGCCACAGATGGAGGAAATGGACAGCTGGACTGAGTACTTTGACTATGATGGACATAAAAGATCTGGAGAGTAACTGGATGAATTGGGTATGAACACTCTCAGAGAACAGCGCTACTTTTTTTTTTTTTTTTTTTTAATTCGAGTCCTTCTCTATGTGTAAAATATTTACTGTGCATCTCCATCAAATGAGAAAATGTTTCTAATGGCATGGTATCAGTTGGTATCAGAGAAATGCATAGATGATACCTGAAAGTGAAAGACATTTTTATTTTAAATGATTGCCTATAAAAAAAATTAATATACTTTAATTGTGTTGCAAAACCAAAATGTCCAATCCTCCAGTGGAACTACTCCAATCAGTCAAGTGGTTTGACCACCTCTTACTTTGAAATGAACCCTGGTTTAATTCTCCTGACACTGCAGTAGCTGTCCAGCAGTGCACCATTCTCTGAACAGTTTGTGAGGCTGCCACATTTTAGCCTAGCTGCAAATGATCCACAACTTAACGACTTTTTTTTTTTTTTAATTCTTTGCCTTGAGAAGGTCCCTGCATTGTTTTATCACTGCTTTACAGTGAAAGCTAAGGAAATTGCAAGACATGGTGTGAGAATGGCAGCAGAGTGGAGACATCACTGGTGGTGTTTCTTTACAGACTGACTGCACAAATGACAAATCAAAATCATACTAATTGTTCCAAAAGCAAAAGTATTCACCAGAGACCTGGATCCATTCAGACATAATACACCAGCACAAAAACTTGAAGTTGCCCTAAACAAAGGTACTTAAATGTACTAACTTTTCCAGAATCTGATTTTTATGGATCTCCATTTTTATTTTACAATCTGAAAAGAGGCACTATATGAAACTTTTGCAATAAATATCACAAAATATGTATGTGTAGAATTTCACACAAGAAAAACATCCATGAGGAGACACGAGCAAGGAGGTGCAGAAGAGGAATAAGTGATTTTGTGAAGTTTTGCAAGTGGTTTTCGTGTTACTAAGAACATAAAATCCCAAATATGGATTTCTCCATGAAAGATAATTATGGAAATAACCCATTTTGCATTGATGGATATGATTAATCTTCATAAAAACAATAAATCAAATTTTGACTTTATTATTTTAAATTTTAGTGTGTAATATAGAGCAAAGCACTGCCATCTCAAATGAAACTAATTTTGAGAGGAAAATACAAGTGCAAGTAACTTCAAAAATTATGTCAAGACTATCTAAACGAGCCTTCTTTGGTTTTTGAAGTTAAGGCTTGGCGATAGCAATGTGGTTTCACAGTCTGTGATTTTGAAATTGTGCTCTGCATGAATAGTTCTTCTCACAATTTTCCCTTATGCAAGAGTTAAAAGCAAGACCAGAGAGGAGGATACGCTTCCCCAGCGTCACAAAATTTCCTCTCTGTAACAGCTATAAATGGGGAGACCCCACCCCAGACGGCAGCAGCAAGCCCATCATCAGCTCAGGTGAGGGATGGGATGGCCTGGCTGTCCCCAGGGCTGGCACACAAATGCTTCCTGGGCTGCAGTCCTGGCCGCAGCGTGGCCACCCGCCTGGCTCCCAACACACCACAGACGTGTCTGGTGACCCAAGGTCTAGGCTTTTCTGGCTAGACATGAGAGACCAAAGAAGGATATTTTGTACCCAATAAACAGGAAGCGGGGATGGTGGGAAGTGAGCGCTCTGAACCATCCACTGAAACCCCACAAAAAGCTGGAGGTGATGGAAACGCATTGTTATTACAGGTTTTTACATTAAAATTCCCACAGACAACCAGGGTAGGCTCTAGCTGACGCAATACAGACCTCCACGTAGGAGACATTTGCATCTACACTAGCCAACTGAGGCTCCCTTTATACTTCTTACAAAGAAACAGGCTTTCTCTGGTATACAATTCCTTTTCTTTTAAAAGAGTCATCTGAGATAGGTTAGATGAATTTTTCCACAAAGAAGTGCCTACTCTTTGACATTAGAAGAATCCTGCTACACCAGCTGAAGAGAGCTATCCCCAGCCCAGACTTCCAAACCCAGGCCAAATGAAGCCCAGGGCCCTTCTGCCCTGGACATCCCTGGGAACACCCTGACTTTGCAGCACCAAACTCCTCTTCTGCAGTGTCAGCCCTCACTGGATCCACCAATCAACTCCTCTGCTCAAATTCCTTTGGCTCAGAAGTTGTAACAGGAAAACAAAAAATGCGAAGCCCAAGTAAGTTTTCTTACACCAGATGTCTGCATGTTCATCACCCATATGCGTAAGGTGCATTAAACCCAGCAACTTCAAAGGCCTGAAATAAATTAAGGGTGACACTAAGAAGATAGAGTAAAAAGACAGAATTAAATCAGTGAATAAGGACTAAGTCTTTGGGGGCCAAAAGGTAAGAAAGACCACATTTCCTTCTCTTACATGAGAAGTAGCTCAAATAACATTTAGAAAGGGTTAACATAAGGCAACTGTGTACCTTTTGTATATTCTGAAACCCTGCTGCACTGAAAAGTAAAACATTAGAATAAAATTGAAACTGGATGGTTTTCATGACAGTTCAAAAGAATTGCTTATAAGGAATTTAGCCAGGCTTATCCTAACTTGTCTTCAATATATGATTTTAGAAAACAAAGAGCTATTGCCAGGAACCAGAGTTAATACTTTGACNAACAGAGATAGTGATACAACAGTCTAGGAAAGCTAAAATTAGCCTTTGACAAGTGTTTTATGCTTCACAATTTTCATGCCTACCATACTGTACTGAGAAATTGTATTCAGAGAGGCAAAATACAATACCTTGTTCACATGAATGTTAAATGTCAAGAACCAACTTATCAAATACATGGTCTTTTAATAACTTCCTAGGACATTAACTTACAGAACTTTTCAAGATGTCGAGTCTCTACAAAACATGAATGACATGATGCTTTTGTTTCCTATGCCTGTCCGGGCAAACAGTTTCACAAAGAATCCTAGAGGGTATGAAATGTACAAGGTGGAGTTATAGATGATATGCAACAAGTTGCACACAAGATGTTTTATGCTAACACCATTGCAAAATGTCTAATTTTTTACTTGCTTTTAAGAAATTAATGTACACTTAGGATCCAAAAACAGTGCAATGCTTCAGTTTACTCCATCTTAAGCCTGAAGCAGATTTTTTTTCATATTTTCATATTAAGAAAACAAGCATGCCTTGAAATTTTCAATTTAGAAATAATTTGCTTATCAATGTCACTTTCAGAGACTGTTTCATTGCTGGGGTTTTTTTTTTGGGGGGGGGGAGTGGTTCAATTTGTTTGGTCTTGGGTTTTTTGGGGGTTTTGGGTTTTTTTTAATAAGCAGATAAAGATATGTCTTAAATAAGTTGACATATAGCTATCATGTTATTGTGTCATTCCATTACAAAGGAACCAGCTTATTAACAAAGGAAAGACAACCAGCCTTTAAGTCAGACTGAGGTATGTTGTATCATCCCTGTCAGAAATGATATACATTAGGATAGACTCAGCCAAGTGTCAACAAGCAATCTGAGTGCAAATCAGCACTACTCAGAAAGTCCCAGTAGTAAAGTCTATTTGTTTGCTCAGGCCATGTCCTAATTACAGCACGTAAACCTTTCCTGTTAACAACATTGCTAATAAAGCCCTGGCTGCACATCCCTGTGAGTAGAACTCACAGAAATACTAGGTAAGAATAGAAGAATAACATTGAAGGACCAACATACTGTTCTTTACACACCAGTAAAACTATTTTTAGATTTGCCTAAGCCTGTAAGAATCCACCAGCCAGATCACCCTGAGGACAGCATAGAAGGAGAGACTCCAGATGTCAGCCATACGGTGAAAGACAGAAATAAAGTGATACACAGACAGCTCAATTATACCTGGCTGCCCACCCCCATGGGTGAAAATCTCAAGGGCATAATTTCCCTTACTGCACTAAAAAGCTGCTCCATGATTGGATTCACAAACCTGCACAAATCAGCTTTTCTGCCTTCCCACACTCTTTGTCCAACACTTCAAGGATTTGAGCTCTCCATACTATCAAGGTTCAGCCCTGCTACCTTGGAGCAGGGGAAAGACATCTCCCCAAGATGCCCCCGCCTGGGGCAGCTGGAAAAGAGAGAAATATCAGTCCTGTTAACACTGTCCTTCTTATAAATAAATGAACATTGCTGACATAGATGAACCATTTGATGGATAAGCAGCCATTTACCGAACTACAAGATTATTTTCACTTGTGCTTATTTCACATTCTCAGTGAATATTTAAGCATTTTTTTTATGTGAAAGTGCTACATCATCATTGTTCAAGGGGTTCCCACTTACACAGAGCTGACAAGATAGTGATTAGGAAACGCTCATTTAATCACAGGAGACCTGAGAGACGTCAGTCAAAGAAAGCATTCAGTTCTCAGCTCAGTGCCAAAGCCACCAGGTTATAAAGTTCTCTGCTGAAGAAAGTTTCCCCAAAGGCTCCAGCTGAAACAGCTTTATTTTAGACATAGAATTCATACAGTTCTTGCAAGAGTACTCCCTTTGCCTCATAGTTACCATTCACATCCTGGAGCAGTGACAGCTTAATTAGTTGAAATAAAACAGTAGCAAAGCAAACGACTGAAAACCCTCTCAAAAAACACACTACCTTGAGGCAGGGCAGTGCTCTCTCATGGGAGGCAAAAATCTCAGGGGCTCAGGACAGAGCACAACCCTGCTCCTCTGTGCTCATGAACGAAGCTACAACATTGTTCAAGCCAATATTTTGGAGTTGCTCCTGGAACTGGAGACTATGTAAACACAATTAGCAAATAAACATCCACCTACACAAAACTCACCCCGACCCAAATGAAACAAAAAACAGTAGGTTTTAATTACTGTCCACTTGAACTCACATCCACAATTTTCACTTACTTAAGCTGAAATGTTACTGATTAAGACGTACACATTTTTCAGGACTGCATATCTATAATTACATTTCCAGTAGGAACTTGGAGATAAATAAATAAAACAGTGAATTGTATTAAAAGTAATTTACAAGACAGGTATTTTCTTAACGAGTACATGTAGTTGATACATTTGTGTTCCGTTATTAAACATGGAAGCTATCCTCAAGTAATTTTATAGCATATAGGATTGTGTTTGTTATATGTTAAGCACTTCAAAAATTACACATAAGTGCTTATGAGTCAAATACACTATTAAAATTACATTCTAATTTCTCCCTTGGCTAATTTTCCGGAGCTTCAAAAGAAGACATATAATACCTTCTTCCCGTTATATAATGTAGCACAACTGTCGTAGGTGTAATAATGTCACATCTTAGTAACTTCATCATAATAGCATAATCCATGTTTAAAAGTTTATAGATAAGCAAACATGTTGAGGTGCAGTACTTCACAACTTCAAAATATTAAGCAGTATAGGGAGCCTGTGTGTATGTGTGTATGAGTCTGAGGGTAAATGCCCCACCACACACCTTTAATGCAGGAGACAGAAGTTCAAATCAGTGAAAACCTCCTTAAAAACAGGCTTACAGTCCTAGATCACCCTGATATGTGAGTTTCTCTTAATTTTGCCACAATTCTTTCAGTTAAACTAAAAGATAGGTTTTAGAAATGGACTGCCTTAATTTCTGCACAGCAGATGAAGAGATGTATCAATCATATAAGAAGCTTTTCTCAAATTTGAAATTGTTAAAAAGATACAATCTCAATACCTTTTATATCTAGTTTCTCAAAACCCTCACCTCTTATATCAGCCTTTAATTTTTCCTTAAACCAGCAAAGCCAGGCTCTACACAGTCAAACACCCTGCTCTGATGGCACCACAGAGACCTCTCTCCTGCTCACACAGAAGCAGAAAGAGAAGGGAGGTGATCTATAAAGATGTCACCGTGGAAAGCTGAAAGAGCAGGATGCAGAAGACAGTGCAGAAGAACAGGGCAACTCAGCAAGCCATGGATTTGGGGGTCACTCTGGGTACCTCAGACACACCTGAAGAGCCATAGGTGTTTGCCATCCCTCCTAATTCACACGCTCTTTATTCCTGTTTCTAGTACCTACAGGGCATAATTGCAATGCAAGATCCTCATCACAGTCAGGCACCCAGCCCAGAGCCCAAACTTTTCTAGACAGCCACATTTGCTGTATTTCAGTAGAGCAGGGTTCCCCAGGAAGCAATTCAGTCGCAAGCTTTCCAGAGTATGCTCATGGAGGAGGCTTGAATATTACACAACTCTACACCTACGTCCATTTACCTGTGTGTCGTGGAATGATAACTGGAGTTCATAGTTCTTCAATATCCATTTATGCTTGTATAAATGTTTCAAGGCTAAATGGACCGCGGGCAGCACATCTGTCGTTAGGTTTCTCTGATCAATCAGGCAGCTGTTGGGTAAAAGCCCAAGAAGAGAGAGGCGAGTACGATTGAGTTCCTCAGAGCACCTGATTATTAGTAACACAAACAGCACTACTGCATCTAGTTTCCAGCTCAAAAAAAACATCTTTCTTGATGCTTTTTTTCTTTTCCCTTCCCTTCCCCTACAGCCCACATCCCTGAAGAGAAGGCCTCAGACTCCCTGGTTGTCCGACATTTTGCAGCTTTCTGTTGCTTCGGTCAGCTGTGTCCCTCTAAGAAAGGAGCTAATTGTTATTAAAGGATAAAGACCTCTCTACGACTGGATTTTCCAATTTGGACAGTAATCCAGCTCACAGCAGTGCTGTGAATCAATACTTCACAAGAATAATCTCTAGGTAAATTGCTCTGCCAAGTCTAATTTTAAACATGTGTCATTTTAAATATTTCTGTAGCAGAAATATTCAAATCAATACACAAACTTGTATGATTACTTTGAAAACAGATATTCTAGGGATTGATCAAAGTGGATGCATACTGAACTCGTATTTGCAGCAATCTGTATGCCACTGGGTCAGAACATTGTTTCAGTTTGTTTTATCTTGCACAGACCACATTTTCTATTGGCTTCATATACACCAAACAGAGAAGACACAGTCTTGTGTTTTGATAATATTTTATATATTTATAATGCAAAAGCTGGATAAGCTCAAAGCTGTAGATCCGCTGCCTAGTTTTGCTTTTCACCAGAAACCCCCAGCTTCCCTTAAAATCAGTGGTAGTTGTGAGAAAACATTCATGCCTGTTCCTCCAATCTGCTGTCACACAGCTTTTGACAGGCATTTCACATATTGTCGTAGCTAGCTAAGTAATTTCAGCACGCTATTTGCAGTTTTCCAAGTAATATGCCAGGCTACGAAATGGAACTGATGGCGTACATGCAAAAATGCAGAGAAAATAGTAATAATGGAGAAAATCTTTGCTGCTAATCAAAACTCACCAGAGTGTTAAGGGATTATATATAGCATCACCACACCAACGAGGAACCTGCACGTCTGCTCGCCAGGACTCACAGCCTACCTCATGCCACTGACAAGCACCACCTTTCACAGCAGCAATGCCACTGTTCTCATGTAGGCAGCCACCCGGGTGATCCCTTTCCTCTGTTCAAGCAGCCAGATCTCCCCAGGCACAGAAAGCCCACCACACCTACTGCAATTCTGTCATAGACAAGGGAAGGATATGCAAAAGTCAAACCCCAAGGCAGGGAGAGGAAGGACATGTGGCCTGGGAGATGCCTACTTCTCCAAGAAGAAGAAAGCACCAATTTTCAGCAAGTGTCATTATATAGGCAGCTGAATAGCGAACTGTTTTGCCATCTTGTGGAAATTCAAGATTTCAAACAATTCCCTGTGCCAAGCTGGGATGGAAACCCAAAACCTCAAAGGTTTTAATGACTCAATAATCTGAAAGCAAAACAAATGGTAGGGCTCATAAGCAGAAAGTTAATTTTGTATAAATCAAATTTGAAATCATATGTTCAGAGCTTGGCAATTTAAGCTGTAAATAGATGACATTTCAAAAAAAATTAGTTTGCTGCAGAAAGTAAGGGTGGTTTGTCTAATTTTAATTTTCAAAACAGTGTTACAGGTCAACAAATTATTCTGAAGCTGACATGCAACTAAAAAGTTTCTACAGAAAATCTCCAAATAAATTCTAATTATAAACATCCTAATTCATAATTACAATCTATATATTCTTGACATGAGGGCATGGAAGTAAACAGAGAAATAAAAGTAGAAAGAGCAAAATCATACTGAATACATAAGCAATAAATATTTACCTCAGGCCCCGCAAATAGCCTCAAGCAGGAGATACACTCAGTTAATCTCCACAGTGATTCTTTTACCAATGCACCTGTGCAACTGGATGGGCAAGTAAAAAGCCCAATGGATTCTTAGACACAAAAATGAGGTGAAATAGAAATAACTGGTGCATAACCCTTGCTTTTCTTCATCACCATTGTCTGTAGTTAGAAAGCAGCAAGGCTGTATAGAGCCCTTTGTGTGGGGAAGGCGACAATGGTTTTCTTCCTGTTTTTTTCCTATACAAGGCTATGACCAAATTAAATGCAGCAAGATCAAAATTCATTATCGGCATTTCCTAGACTGAGAAATTCAGCACATTGTCGGGGCACAACACTACGTAGGAAGCACACTGTTGTAGCACAGTCAACATAGCAACAATTTTACACAATGACATAATATGTATTTTCTGTTGCTTAGTCTTATGATTCTACAATGTGATTACTGAAAACACTTTTTTTTTTTATACATTTTTTTTAAACTTAAGATGAAATTCTTCCCTGAGCAGAGGGCCAGAACAGGCCAAGATATTGCTTAAATCCCATTTAATACCTTTCTCAGAGGCTTAGAAAGGATTTTGTTGGTGAATAGTCTTTGGACCAGCCTTCCTTACCAGCATTATTTCAGCATTGACTACACTAAGGGAGAGAGGAGAAATGCCAGCACTCAGGCTGCCAAACCTCAGCAGCTAAAGTGCTCTGAACTGTTCTTCTTCCTATGCCTAAATCTTTTCACCAGCTAAGTGGATACATGGGGGTCCACTGAGTCATAGCTTTGGCCCATATGTAGGTAAGAAAAATGTGGTTTGGCTACCCAACATCCTCCTCTGTTCAAAAAAACACAAATCTGCCACCACAACTCACTCTACTCTCATTGCTCAGCCAGTGGCTTTAAATTTATGAGAAAGCAATGGTGTATCAGACGCTATGAAATCACTTTCAGCACGACATAGATGGACACACATTTTAAGGAGCATCACCTTATTCTGTAGATATATGACTGGCTTCAACCTAGACAAGCATTTTTCTCTCCTTGTGCTACTTCTGTGTGTCCTCAGCACTGCTGCATTTGACCCTCTGGCAAAGGAACAAACAAGATTATGTACAAGAGCAGCCTCTTGTTCCTTGTGTCCTTAAAACCTGCTTCCTGACAGAAACATCTAACTATCTAACCAGACAATTTTCTCATATAGTATTTTTATTGCTAATTAATCCTATAATGCTTGCATTAAAATTAGCCCATGTATTTTCCATGTTTGTCATGCTCATTATGGATCATACAGGTATAATTTTCAGGATTAGAATAGCATCTTTCTTACATCCTTTTCTCAAATGGGAAGCTGAATTTCCACAATCAATTGAAACAGTACTAATTTTGAAACCTGATTTCAGTGTTAGAAAATTAAGGCTATTTCATTTTAAACCCTGCCTTCCCCACTGTTTTGGAAGGTTTTACCAAGGGTAAATAACTGTTGCTCAGCACTGTAAGGTAGTTTTTGCAAGACCTAGCTGAAAGCCTTAGGACAGAGCTGGTGACCAGATGACTCACTGTTGGCATCTCCTTTGTGAGATCCACGCAAACTGATGGCTTTTCAGAGAGGGAAACTGTAGGAGGAAATTGTGCTCCCTCATAGAAGCACAGTCACTGAGAACTTAAAAATAGAAAAAAACAAACACCTGGCATAAATGTATTGCCCATAACCAACACTTTCCAAAGGCTAAAGGAGAAATCTTTCTAGTGTTGTCCTCCTTACCACATTATCCTCTGCTTTTATAGCATTTTTAATTCAGTTCTCAATCCCCTGATCAGTATTTCTGAACGGCAAATCACTTAAAGAGTTATTCGTTCATGTAAAAGGTTGACTATAGAGTGTATTAACTGTGTTAAAGGCGGGCTATATATTTAAGCTATATGTCACCTCACGCCTCCCACACATGGTTTCCTCCCCCTTGAGTATCAACCATTAACATTTATAGAATGTTCTAATCCCAGCCTGGTATGTTAGTTTTTTCAAAGTAGGTTATCATTCACCCTTCTTGTCCCATGTGTCTCTGCTCTTGCTGCTTAATCATTCCGTGTAATTAGAGTGCAGAGCGCTCATACATCCTAAGAAACCCTGATAATGTATTGAAAAGCAACACATTTACTGTGGATGGCAACTCCTTTTATTGAGACCAAACCTCTACCTATTGCCAAGAGCAGCTTTAATATCAAGACACTATCATCTGCTGTAATGTGTTCCAGCTTTCTAAATAGCTGGCTGTTCAGCTAAAATTATTTATCTCCCACAGCATCACCCGAACAACTAGGCTATCTATGTCCAACTGCCCTACCAAAACTGACCAGATTTGCTTGTACCTAGAGAGAATCACTTAGAGAAGGCAAATGAGAATCTATTTTTGCTGCAAATCCTACTGTCTCGCTCCTTGTTTGTAGCCTGGAAATCCCACCTCTGCTGCCTTTCTCTCTTTCCCAGCAGCGCAGCACAAAGATCAAATTAATTTCCTCCATTCTGAACAGAAGGCTTGAAGAAAACAGATAAAATTACTGGTGAGATTATTCCTGAAGTAATAGATCAAATTCTAGTAGCAGCACTTTGAGAATGAAGATGAAAAATTGTAAAAGATTGAGAAAAAAGACAAAAGAACACATAAAAAGCTGGAGGGAAAAAAAAAAAAAAAAGGACAAGTTCGGTCTAATTAGTTTAATGCTCAGAAGAAGCCTAATCTGTAACTTGCTCTATAGTGGATGAAAAAATTGTTTCTAATAATACAAAACTTCTAAACTCAATGGTTAAGGAAAACTCACTTTCTGCTCTTCAGTAAACTCTCTACTTTTAATAAAATTACCTCTATTATAGCTACTAAAAAAAAGTTGTTTGCTGCAGTAACTACATTAAGGGCTTCTGCTGACATTGAGATAACACCTCCTGATACCCACCAGTGACATAATTGTGCCCTAGGGACACAAGACTCCCACCATGTCACTCCTTTTGTTTACAGTGTACAAGCTGTTATTTTTGCCAAGGTCAAACACACCATTTTCAGGTATGTGTTAATTATAAAAATTACTATTTTTCAAGTGACTGATTTTCAAAAATACCTGTACCTTGCACATTTTTCAACTCTAAGATCTTTGAGATGCAATAATCTAATTCTAAAGGATGTTTGATACTGCCACTGAGCCTGAAAAGATCTCTATCCCAAAGGCTGAAAAAAAATCAGCATTTTATTCCACCAGGCAATCTGAAACTTTAAAGCAAGTAACGATGAATGCTTTTGTTCTTAATTAAAAGTGGCAATTCTAGGTCTCCTCCTCATAGAAGCACGTTGCATTTTCATAGGTGGGCTGGCTTTCCAAAGTGCTGAGCATTCAGCGATTCCCACTGTTGTTGACAGAAAATGCAAATCACTCTGTGCTTTTGGAAAGCAAATCTTTAGTACAGGGACCTAACTTGAAACCTTTTCTTCCTTTTTTTTTTGTGGGTTAAAAAAAAAAGAAGTGATCTGGAGCCGATACTATTAGTATGCTTCACAACAAGAAATGAGGAGCAGAATGGAGCTTGGTAAAGTTTAAAGATCCAGAATGCAAAACTTTATGTATTGGTACCTATTGCTACTTGATTTATTTTTTTACATTGCATGAAGTCTTCCTACCACTTCCTGCATCCTTCCAGATTAGATTCTCACCAAAAACATGGAATTTTTAGAACGGGAGAAACTGGATGGTTAAAAAGAAAACAAAAAACAAAAAACAAAAAGAAAAAAAGTTGGCTTCCCCTCTTGGTCAACCTCCTGTATATTATTAATACACAGGGCTTGCCAAATTCACAGGGGAAAGTGGAAAGCAAAACCCAAGATGCTTTTACAGACCTTCAAAATTACATGGAAGACAGCACAAACATAGAGCTTAATATTTTTATACCATATGTGTATACAAAAATAACTCAATGCTGTTAAGATACACAAGAGTGCACGTCTGAAACACAATATTTGAAAAATGTGTTGTATTTTGTACCACAATGTTAGTCTATCAAGAACTGTCCCTCCATACAGAGTAAAGATGGCAAAGAAAGGAATGTATTCCTTGCTAGAAAAACATTTAATTCCCTGTGAAAACAGGAGTAAACAGGGGAAAGGAAGTTAATTAGCATCCCAAAAGGGGCCTCTTACTACTTCTCCCCGGAGATTTTAGATGTAAAATGGTTACTTAGACTCCTATTGTGTGTATGAATCTTCACATAATTCTGTAGTTCAATGAAGCTGCAGCAGAAGCTGAGGCCTACCCTAGGTAAAGAGTAAATTAAAATACATAACTACTTTAAGGACATGAAAGATTCAACAAATAGATTCTTTTAGAGATATATGGTTGTGATTATTTAATAAAAATAAAAAAAAAAATTGAGACTCTGGAAATAACTTAATTAGGCGGACAAGATGAGTTCCTCTGAGGGAGATTGTGGCAAAATAGGTCTGACAAAAAAGGTGGATGTAAGGAAGAAAATGAATTCAGACAAAAATTTTAAAAATGCTCTGCAGAACCAGCTACTCAGTGGCAGATCTCATGAGTCTAACAGATCCAGCTTGCAAAGAAGGAAGTAAACAAGATTTTCATGTGAGAATCTGGCAAAGGGAAGAAAACTTCTGATTCCATCAGGATCTAATCCATCAGAGCCTTCATACCGGGGCTGGGTCCCCCGGATAGCCCTAAAAGTCAGAAAGCCTCAACCCCCTGCCTTTCAGGTTATCCAGAGTCTGCAGCCAGGAAGGTACTGCAGGGAGAGTAGTGTATGCAAAAACTGGGAGCTGCTGCTCTCACAGCCATCAGCAGCTACAGGGTCAACAGAGTTTAAGCTGGAAATAGCAATAGACTTTTAAAGGGATTTCAGGCAGATCACAGAAAAAAATTTTCCAGGGAGGAGGATTTTGAGGGATCGTTAAGACAAGATGGCAAGGTTTTCTAAAGTACATATTCCAGTTGACAGTGGAGCAGGCAGAAATCCCTAAGTGAAATACATGGTCTATATTGTAAGAAGTGGATAATCCTAATGGTCTTCTGATCTTAGAACTCATTAAATATTTAAGGAAAGTATACCATGGCCGTAGTAGGAAATCTAAGTTTTCTAATCCTATCCCTCAAACTCATGATGTTCACTTTAAAGCAATTAGTCCATTATCCAGGCCTTCAACTCTCAGGAGCCTCAGTAACAACAATATGGAAAACCCTGCTATATTAGCCTTCATATTCTTCATTCTTCATGAGTATAGTTTTCAGACAGAAGGTGCATATTTGCGTTTAATTTTATATTCGCCTTTTCACATTTGAAAAAAACTTATTTGAAAAATACAATTGATACAATTTTCAGAAATAAAGGCTGATGATAACAAAAAACTAATGGCACAGAAACTGGACATCAATCACTGACTTAGAAATACGATTACATGGTTATTTTATCATACGGGGAGGGAAATAAATTTTAAAAAGTGTTTGCATGTCAACATGTCCCATTTCCACTCAGAAGGCAGTATCAAGGAGACCCCAAATCCAGCAGATCTTACCCACAGCAAAACCCTCTGTGAGCAGAGAAATACCTGATTAGCAAAGAACACAGCCCACAAGTGTCAGTGGCATGACAAGGGGAGACACAGCGTGACTGTAAATATATTCCACCTATTCTTAGGGGCACTACCTTCTGTAAGTCAGATCAATGGTGTGACTGGGCCAGGTTGCCTCAGAAGTCAGGCTACTGGTCCATTAATGCTGGAGTGCAGGGACCACGAAAATACCAAATCTTATTTCTGGCTCAGCTACACCCACAGATCGGAGAACAGCACATCTGGCTCCGGAAAACCTTGAGGGTCTGTCACTGATTTAGTTCCAAGATTCCTAGTACAAAAATAAATTTTAAAAAATGTGATGTAAGTGCACTGTAACATCTCAGTTTGGAATCCCAGTCTGAAATAGGCCTTCTGGGATATAAGGAGCTGCTGCATATTAACACACATCTCCACAGGACTGAGTCACACTCATGCTCACTGTACCTCTCTGCTACCCCCAGCTGCTTCAAAACCTATCTCAGCCAAAATGAACCACAGAGGGTTTAACTTCTGTTAACTTCTACCACTTGATTCCCTGAACCAGACCTCCATATGCAAAGGCTCAACCCTTCCTAAGGAAAAGTATCTGCTTCCCTGTTATAGCAATAGCCTCCACTTGAGTTTTCTTGAAAGAGCTATTTAGATCCCAGCTTCTGCAGTTTGCTCAAATGCATTGTTCTTCTGCCATATGCCATGGAAACGTCCATAGAGCAATGAAAGTGAAAGCAGAGAACAAAGCTTGAGATGCACCATGCTCTGATCATTAATGTGAGATGGTGTTTTGTAGCCTTGATATGCAATGCTATTTATGTTGTCATCCTATATAGTTGCATGTATTTAATTAAAACAATAAAAATAGTACATGGACAACTTTCTTTGTGAATGCCATCCTTAAATCTCTCTCATCTGGCTCCTTCCTCTCCTTTTTCCCATTGCAAATATTTTCTTCACAGTTATCACCAGGATTACATCCCATCTTTTCCACAAACTCGACTACATCACTCTGGCTGATAACCATATCAGAGGATAAGGCCCTCCCCCCTCTTTCTTCAACTGTAAATGGAAACTCTTCTCTAGATTTATTCCAAAAAAATAATTTTTCCCGGCTGACGGAGTGTGTTTGGCATTTGAATCAAAAGATTCCATAGCAGTGTGTTTTGCCGTATGCACGGAATACGTTATACAAGAAATTGCAAGACATATGCCAGAAATCGGCTTTACTCTCTTTGCAGAGATATTTAGAGGATATACATTCTGCAGGTCTGGGATCCGCACCCAGAGGAGTGGGTGCAGTGAATACATGATTTCTCTCCTCTCCCCACCCACATCTTAACATCAGCAGAGAAGCCAGCATAGAATTAACATAAACACTTAACTTTTAGATTATTCCCTCCAAGTTTACAAATCTCTAAAGCAAAAAGAGGTTATGTCGCAAATGGAGTCCTATTACGTGAAAGTCAAAGGGGACACTGACTATTTAAAGAAATATGTTTCTCCCAAGTAGAATGTTGCCAGCAGAGCAGACAGTGATCGTCACCATACACGTAGCGTATTGCATTCTAATGCCACAATCTCTGCAAATATCAGACAGCACAAGTTCTCGGTAATATTTAAAGGTAAGAAATTACCCAACTATCTCAACATATGCCAGACACATGCTCACCTGATGGTACAAGAACAAACGTCTGCCAGTTCTGTCTGCTGTAAACTGGACTCTGACATCTCCTGTGTATTCAGCTGTTATTCTTAGATGACCACAACATCACCTTATCCATCCCATTCTGAGCACTACAAAAATGCAAATAAGGATCCAGACAATTTAATGCTCAGAGCATTCACAAGCCTGACAGGGCTCACCCCCAGAGGTGCCACTTGACTTTGGTAACCCATACTTCCCCTTGCAAATCCAGCTGATGTTGGAGTGACTTCAATCTATGCCTCCTAGGACAAAGGGGCTAATCAACACACTGCATGCACTTCTTTTGGTGCAGTGGGGGAGAGCTCCCTTGCTCAATTCTGTTGTGGTGGAGTTTTTCAGGCAACAACCAGTAGCTGTTTGCCCTCTGTGAGGACCACTATGTGCTACTGAACACTGAGCTCCACTGGACAGACACCTTATATTTTGCACCACTGACACAAACCTGTTCTCCTGTTTCCAGAATATATTCCCCAGCCTCAGCAAAAGTAAATACTTCTCTTACTTTCACTTGCAGGAGCAAGACATGAGTCAACTTTATAGACACCTCTCATGACTGGATTTCCTGGAAAAGGCATCTTTATTTGGAGGCTATGGGTCCCTTAAATTTTAGAATAGCTGGTAAAAATGATCCAGACTGGTGCATGGCTTCTACAGGTTTCTTAAGCTTTGAGAGTTTTACTGAAAATACATGTAATTTTTTAGTAAAAGAAGAAAACAAAGTCTAGATATAATACACCTAGACTGTAAATTCTTAACAGATGAATTAAGCAAGGCCCTTTCTACTTAGTTACAGAATAGAGAAAGTAAAATACGAATCAAATGTCCTGCGCATTTTCCAGAGCTCACTTTTCTATGCTAACCTGCTATTTAAAGGTATTAGACTGTATTGTTATACAAAGATGAGATTATATCATGATTACCACAAGCTATTTTTTGTAGGTAGAGAAAATGAAATAACCTCATCCCCATACTATGAATTTTCTTCCCTTTTTGTAATAATTTACCCACTTACTTCTGGAATTTTATTTTTTTTTTTAGCTTGTCAAGACTCACTTGGAGCCTCAGAAACAAGTGAAAGAGTTCCAACTTGCATACGCTGCTTTCTTGACTATACTATCAAAACAAAGTCACACTGTCTGTACACCACTTCCAGCCCTGCTCCTAAAAGGAATAAGAAAATATATTGCATATTTGAGGGAAGATGTCCAGATGTAGAAGGGCATATATCCAAAATTCCTTAAAGCCCTTGTCTTCTTCCATGATGCCTTTTCCTCCAGTTCCTGCATGGTCAGTTTTCTGTCTGATGCAAATTAAATACTATTGAAATTGATTATAGTGTCTACTAGATAGTTAATTCCTTTATTTTAGGGTTATTCTAATTTTTTTACTACAACAGACATGTGTTTACCTTTGCATTTTCCACCAACTAAAGCTAGAATCACTGGGACAGAAAAAAAGGAATAAACATTCTATCATGGTTATTGATCCAAAGCCATGAACTATCAAGCACCCTTAACTTCTAGGACCTGATCCAAGGGCCGCTGGAATCAGTGCATTACTGCCATTAATTTCAATGGGTTTGGATGAGACTCTTTAGAAACAATCACTTTATAAATTCTCAAGTTTCTAAAATAACATAATTATGAAATTTCACCTGAGAGACTCATCTAGTGTGAGATTCCTGCTCTTGTTAAAATGAACAGTACAAATTAAAGTCACTAACTTAGACAAGAGTTCTGCAAATGCCTACACCTGAGCTTTGCTTTATTGACTCAGCCTATGTAGGAATGCCCAAATAGATAAAGACATGCCCATGGAGCAGCAAAACAGAGCTTATCAAATTTGATCACAATCGCACTACAAGTACATTTAATCATCAAAAAATACCCAATACAAAAGGCTCTGTATTTTTGTACTTGATGTAACCTGTGATCCTATTTCATAACAAAGATGTAATTCATACAATCTCAACTGAGACATAAACTAAGCATTGTATTTAAGTGCTTAATCCAATTTAAATGCTTTGAAAAACACTAGAGCTGCTGCTCATGTCCTCAAAGGTTAGTGAGTTCAAGTGCTGACAAACAGCAGCTAAACTTACAAGGCACACTGCAATTCTTCAGATGGTTAGTCAGAAAAAAAAAAAGCTTCATTATACAACCAGAAATATCAAGCAAGCCAGAATACTCAGTTCAATCCTGACAGAAAAGTACCTGAATGCATAATTTAAAAGAAATCAAATCTGTTTATTTTCATATTATTTTTCACAAGCTTTTAGTTAAAATACCATAGCAAATTGCAATAGAAAGATCCAATTGCAACAATGGAGGAGTTTGGAAAGACACAAGGGAGAATACACAAGTAAATAAATCACTGTTGTACATTTCCTAAGCATTATAAATATACTGCAATTATTTCTCAAGCTATTAAAAAATTGCATGTGTTCACCATGCTACATTGTCTCTTTCAAGAGCCAACAATGTCACAAGCACCACCTGTGAAGCCCTGCGAGGCAAAACTACTCCCTGGTCTGTGATTATGCAATGATAAGCATCCAGGCCCTTCAGGCATATCTATTTATTGGTGGCATCAGATAATAGGCTGAAGACCAAGTCGGCATGATGAGCCAGCTGCCCTACTGCTTACTCTAAGTGCACTGAAGGAATAAGGTAATGTCTGAACCAAGCGAAGAAGTTTGCACTGCAATTATGTATTTAATGGCTATTCCAGACATTAGTCTGTTCTGTTTTGGTCAAGTCAATCTAGCGCTCTTCATGAACACTAAGTTATTTACTTGTCACTATTAAGCATGCAATAATGATCCAACCGTACTCCAAACATATACGTTTGCCTGACTTAGCATTCCATAACCACCCATTTATTAATTGCTTAAAAGCATTCAAAGCAACGCAGCAGGCTGGCAACATGACCCTGATTCCTGATGTCCCTAGAGAATAAAACAGTAAAAATGTAATTTTTACGAAACTGATACTCATTCCAGAACAAACAGGGCATTTTTTCCCCTGAACATTTTAATGGTAACTACCTAGTTCAGAACCCAAAATCTCTATTAAGGATTTCAAAATATTTTGACTGCAATGAAGTGCAGCACCTTATTGACTATGATGTTACTGTATGAGGAAGGAAGATCCTGCCTAGGCTTCTCTACTTCCTATGCATATGTAATTTTTGTAATAATTCCATCCAAGGGAAGAACTAATATAGAACACTGTAATGAAAACATGATTAGGAGAACTGTGATTTTTTTTCCTAACACGCATCTCACTTTACAAGACAGGTAATGCCATTCAGAAAATCCCCCATAATTCTTTTCCTTACGATTGCAGAGTTCCCTGAGATTCATTTTTTTAAGGAAACAAGCGGCAACTCTAGGCTGATCTTGCCTGTATTCCCTGTCAGTATCTCAGTCTTGTTCATACAACAGGATGGCAGGGTGCTCCTTCCTAAGTGACATCTTCAGCAGTATTGCCCTCCATGCATTGCTGCTCACAGATATCTAAAAAAATACTACGACAAATTCATGTCAATATAAAGCTGCCGCCCTATGAGGGGCTTTTGGGGACAGAAACACTATCACATAATGGTACAGCCTGTCATTGCTGCTCTCAGCTTGTTACCCACCCCGGACCTTGAGAACCGAAGAGGAGCAGACAGGGGCTTCCTTAAATTGAAGCCAGGAAGATTTTCAGCAGCCTCCTGCTTTACCGGGGGTTGTCTTGGAAGCGAGCCCCGGCCGCCAGCATTACACAAGAAGCGACTGCCATCTTCAGGGGAGCCCCGGTACCCTCCGCAAACACACCGGTGTTGAAGTTGTGACCAAAATCAAAGGCACTTGTGAGCGGGTGGCGGTGACAACCAACTCGACAAAGCCCTCGCTTCGCTCCCTGCCTCTCTCCCCCAGGTAGAGGGAAGACGCTTCCCCGCGCAGCACGGCGCAGGGTTCCCTCCTCTCCCGCTCCTGACGGCCGGCCGAGGGCAGCGCTCCCAAACGGGGCGCCTCGCGGGCATCCCGCCGCGCTGCCGGCCGCTCCGCGGGGACCGGCACTGCAAATTTAACTCTTTCCGAGGAGCCAGCGCCTCCGCGCCCCGCCGCCCGCCTGCCACGCACCCTGGGGCGGTCGCTCGGACGGCCAGGGAAGGGGGAGACCCCACGGAACGCAGCGAGAGCCTCCGCGCCTCCTCCTCAAGCTACAGCTGCGATCGCTGCCCGGCGCGTCCCCGCGCCACATGGGATCAGCCGGGCTGGCACCGTGTGCCCGCTGGCGGAGCGGCGCGGCCGGCGTGCATCTGTTGCTGAGCGGGTGGCGGCTGGCAG
>VWZG01004485.1:341418-387107 GCA_013396735.1 Grallaria varia | reverse complement strand
CCCCCGCCACCCGCGCACCGGCCCGGGCCCACCCCCGCGCCGCAGGCGACCCCCGGGGCGGCGGGGACAGCCCCAGCTGCCGGCGGAGCCGCTCCACGTCCTCGCCCTCCGCCGCCNGCACGGCCCCGCGGCAGTCGCAGCCCCGGCCCGGCCGTCCGCGCTGCCCTTGCGCCCCGGCACCCGCAGCGCCCCGGGACTGGGCGGCGGCGCGGGGCCCGCGGCGGTCCCTACCTCCGTGTCGTAGAGCCGCAGGTCCAGGAAATAGGGGTTCAGCAGGGACTCGTTGCGGATCTGATCCATGGCCAGCTGCACGGCGGGCAGCACTCCCCGGCCGATCCTGCTCTTCTGGTCCTCCTCGGACTGGCTGAGCGGCATCAAGCCCATGATGGAGATCGGCGTGGTGGCGTTGGGGGGCAGCCCGGCCGCCCCTCGGGAGTTGCCCCGCGGCCAGCCCCAGCCCGGCGGCGCCCAGCCCAGGCACAGGAGCAGCAGTAGCATGGCAGGGCTGGAGGTAGCAGCGACCGGTCTCCGCGGAGAGGGATGCATGCTGCTGGATAGGGGGGAGGAGGAGGAGGGCTGAGGGTGGGAGGACGGACGGAGGGGCGGAAGGGAGCCGAGCCCCTCTCAGTCCGGGCGCATCCCCCGGCGGCAGAAGCCAAGGCGGGAGGAAAAGAGCTGCCACTCTTCGCTTCCCCGGTAGCCTCGGGGTATGCTCTGTCTTCCCCCCCTCTCCTTCCCTCCCCTGGCAATAATCCTTCTGGCAATGGCGCCTACTCCTTCCCAGGTCTGCCAGCTGCAACCACCAGGAGCAATAAATAAATAAATAACTCCCCCCAGCACGCACATTGACACGCTCCCCACCACCCTCCTCCGCTCTCCCCCGGCAGCACAGCAGGGGAGTGGGACCTGTCTCCCCGGCAGTTCTCCCGTTCTCCGCTCAGGGAGGGACAGCACCTCTCAGGAGCAGGGGGGGAGCCCAGCAGCCCTCACTGAACACCTCCCTCCTTCCCCCTCCTCCTCCTCCTCCTCCAAGAGGTCGGGGGTGGGGGGGGGCGGGAAAGATGCTCCGGCAGAAAACGCCGAAGAGGAAAAAGCCCCCGGCCCCCTAGAGCCGGGGAGACGGAGGAGGGGAGGGTGCCGAGCCGGGGCGGAGGTGCTAGTGCCGCATTCCGCGGGAGCCGGGGCAGCCCCCGCCGCGGGCGGGAGGTGCCGCCTGCGCCCGTCCTTCGGGTCGGGCAGAGCCGCCGGGCAGGATGCGCGGGCGGAGCCAGAGCAAAGTGTGCGGCGGCGGGGCCGGGCCGAGCCGAGCTCCCCTCTCACGGCAGCGGCGTTCCCTGCCTGTGGGTCGGGCGCGTTCTCCAGGTGGAGCTGCCAACGCGAGCGCGGGTGGGCGCGGGGAGGTGCGTGCGGTGGCCGCTGCCCCTCGGCGGGCGCGGGAAGGCCACGGCAGCCACGGCCCCGGCTCCCTCCCCACGCGCGTCCGCCTCGCACACGCACAGAGAGCCCCGCCGCCTCCCCCGCGCACACGCGGCGCGCCGGCACGCTCCCACTCGGGATCGGCACCTCGCACACACGCACACGCGCAGCCAGCCCGGCCCACGGCAGCTCTGCGGCACGCAGGAGCCGGGCGTTTCGCAAGAGCAGAACGCGGGATTTTTTTTTTTATTTTTAACTGGTTTCTTTCCCCCGCAGATTTGGCGGGGTTTGGGGAGCCTGGCACACCGCTCGCGCCTACGAAAAAAAAAAAAAAGAAAAAAGAAAAAAAAAAAGGAAAATAAAAAGAAAATTAAGGCTGCGGCAGGACTGAGCATCTCCGAGTGCTGCTGCAACCCTACGGGTTGCCTGGGGGAGGAAAGCACTTTGCACGCTGGCTCTCCCAAGTAGTTCCCTCAACATCTTGCTGGCCGTGGGACATACCCCATATACATCCCAGGGCTTTCTGTCTTGCTCCCAGCCTGTCCTTGCACCCCAGGAAACACATTCACGCTGCCTATCCGCATCCGTAGTCTGCGGAGTCCCTGAGCAGCGCTGGGTGATCTGTTTCGTGGCAGGTGGATCCCACACAGGAGGCAGTACTGGCGATGTGCAAAACTTTCTTAGCCCTCCCTTAGGCACCCTACTTTTTATACATATTCATAATTTTCCTGAGGTCACTCAGTGCAAACCTTTGAAGATCAACCTAATACATCTAATTTGTATCACATACGCAACAGCGTATCTGTGCAATAAATTGGAAAGAATCCTCATGGATTAATAAATTCTAAGATCATAATATTCTGACCTTGGGCTAAAAGGCCTCAACCAGTAATTTCATAACTCTTGCTGCTTTACAGCCTTTCCCTCCGAGTGACATCCATCAGTGTTGATTTTAAGGGATCAGTAATGAAGAGTCCACCACGTCTCTTGATTAATCATTTCAGTCATTAATTAGTTTGCTAGAAGGTGCACCTTATATTCAGTATCAATTTGTCTTATTCCAGCTTCCTATCATAGGTTCTCACCATGCCTTTATTAGCTCAAGGGGATGTAGTATTAGTGATCTTCTCCCATGCACATGGGCTAAGATTAATCACGTTGCTATTGTAACATAATTAGGCCAATGTTCCCTTATCCCAAGAATAATTTCTGAAGGCACTTCCAAGGCACCTCTGTTTTTTCCACATTATGTGTGAACTGGCTTTTCTAACCATGTGTCCTGCCAGCACTGGGCCGTCAGCTGCAACCTCAGCTCTCTCTGCACCAGCCAGTGCCGTGGGCTGTGTATGTTGGGAAAGCAACAGGCAAACCAGCCAGAGTTTTGCTCTTGTGGGGACACCTCTTTCTGGAATACTCTACAATGTGTTATGAATCCATACTGCCTAAAAGCATGACCTACTTCTTTGCTCTTGTGCACTTGATCTTGCATTAGAATAAATCAAACCATCCATGAGCTTTATTTGTACAAGTGACTTGTCAAGCATCTTGTTACCTGCAAACTTTCCAGTAACTCATTTTCTGCCAGAAAATGAGTTATTATGACACCAAGAACATTCCTAGGATGCCAACAGGAATAGGTGCCATATTGATTTTGTATAATGCTATTTTTAATCAGAACGTCCTATGCTAAATGATGTTTTGCCATTCTCAACTTGATATGCAGTACATATCAAGTTTGCCTGTCATAATCCAGAAAATCATTCTTCACTGCTTATATCCTGCATCATTCTGTGACTTTTTCCAGTTCTCCAGTACTTGGCTACCAGGACTACTGCTACTACTACTTGGATCAGTTTGGTGATCATTTTACAGTAGTGGCAGTTTATTGACACACACACTCACATTGTCTCTGGAACATCAGCGACTTTCTGGTGTTTGTTTTGGGTTTTTTAAAGCAATTTCCCAGATTTTGAGAACTCAGTCTTTCTGAACGAAAGCTTGAGTCCACATTCAGTGGTACAACAGAATTTATAGCTTGAATATTATTAGCAACTGCTTGACTTCCTTCTTTGTTACTGCTGCAGCAGCAAACATCCCTGTTAGCTGAAGAATGAAATGCATCTCCTCAATTCTTTCCCACCACAGGTTGGAAAGAGTTGTTGCACAGTTCTACTCAGTGTAAAGTTCAAGGCTTGCCATCACAAGGGAGGCAGAGGCCAGCCGTTGGCAGTGCCCACGTAGTGCCCCAGGAAGGCCAGTGCTGGAGAGGCAGGGCAAAGAAATGCACCCAGGAACTTCTGTAGTATGGCTGGATATCATTTAAGCCAAGCAAAGCTACTCTTCAAATTACAGTATTTAACATTGTGGTGCTCCTGACCTTAATCTGTTTGTCACTGCATTCCCTGTCAGTAAAACAGAAGTGCTCTTCCTTTATGGTAATACAGTGAAGACAAATTAATAAATATTTGGGAAACATTAAGACACTGCAACATTCAAGTTTTATAAAAACAAACAAAACATCAACCAATCAAAAACAACCAACCACCACCAACAACAACAAAAACCCCCACACTAAGAAAATAACTTCTATTTTTGAGGCTAGGGATTTATTATGGGGAAGTAAATAAGGCATTTATTGAACAGTGAGGATTAGGCAAAGTAAGCCTCTCAAGATTCGTCCTGTATATCAGTGAAGCATGAAACAGACAGTTTCCAGATCTTTTGTAAAAAAACAAAAAACCAAAAAAAAAAAAAAACAAAAACAAAACAAAAAAAAACCACCCAAGGAATATATTGCAAGAAAATAATGTCATTAAAGATCATAGTGTAGTAGATGCACTGAAGCTAACTTGGATTTCACGATAACCTTTATTTCTGGCATTCAAATATTTAACTTGCATTCTGATAAAAAACTTTCATGTTGTACACACATGTTTTCAATATGATTCTATGATACAGTTACATTTTTTTTAAGCCTGCTTCTTTCCAGTTCTCAGCACTGAGAAATTTCTTATTTCATAGGCACTATCCTTTGTTTATATGGAACAGATGCCCAGGTAACGTCTCATTTTAAATAAAAGGAGGCCTAAAGGAGAATTGCACCGAACTGCTTATTAAAGATTGTGTCAGAAACAGCCAGTTTCCCAGCTGCTTTTTTTTTTCCTTTTGCGTTAGAAATCCCCTGAATGTTTTGCTACCGTGAAATTGGTAAAGTGCATTCTCTAGGATGAAATGCTCTGAAGCAGCACACATCCTTTATCTGTTACGCAAAAGGGCTTTATATTCTCATTTGGTTGTCTACATCAGACACCCTCTGCATTTGTTTATTCCTTGTTGGCTAAAATATCAGTTCACAAGAATTGGAAATCCTGTTCTCTTTACCCAAAAATCAAATGTCACTTCCCTACTGGCATGTTACCCAGTCATTTCATCATTTCAATCATATGAGGTCTTCAACCGTATTTCTGTAAAAACAGTGTCAAATATCTTTCTGCTTATGATCACTTCCAATTTCTCAGTCATTACCAATTTTTCTCACAGTGTGTGCACAGTTACCATTTTTGTTCTTTATATTCTTTATATTTGCTCATCACAGAGTACAAAATTAATTAATTTCACACCTAAGTATCTGTACCAATATGTCTCCCTTGACCACTTTTTTTTTCAGTTGCAAATTAAATATCTTCAGAGCATGGGTAAAGTCAAGAAACCCAGAAAACTGATTTTTCTCTTAACACCAAAAAATAAATTACATCTGCTGCAAGTCCTCTCCCACTCTGGGAGACGGTTTGATACTACATGAAACCCACCACGCTACCCATCAGGCCAGCAACTCACTTCCTGCATCTTCCATCTTCTTATTACTTTTGGATTAGAGAGGTCACTGAGGTCTTGTCCTGTTTTTGTCTTCTACTCTCTTTGCAAATCCTGGAGCCATGCGATTCCTGTCAGTGCTGACCGGGACTGGCCTAATCAGTCTATTCATAAAAACTTCAGAGCAATGGATTGAAAAAAAAAAAAAAATCGAAAATTGTTGATCTAGGCATATTAATTTTAGTACTGCATATACATGAATAACGTTTTTGCCCTGTAAATGGGAAGTGGAAGAATACTGCAGTGTTTTAATTCAAACCCAACTATTGCTGTTGCAGCCTGACAAAACGGGTGAGCTCTGCTATCCTTCTCTTCTCTCCCTTCCAAGGACACCTACCTCAGCTAACTTGATAGCACAAAGTTCTGTATCTCTTACAAGCCTATACTGCATTCTCAAAGACTGCAAAAAATGCTGCACAGTTGCAAGCATGTGCACACAACTGCGTGATCTGAACCCTAGTCTCTCTAGACATCTCAATCATTATGTCTTTATATCATGGTATGAGAACAACACTCAGCTCCAAATTAATCTCCAAATCTAAAGGCTTTGAGTAGAATGAAGTTAAAAGAGCATCAGATTTTAAATTGCCAATGACACAGTATCACTGTGTAACTGCCCATGTTTTCATAAACAGGGAACAGGAGCACAATCTGATCAGTATTGGTGTTGCCAACCAACATGAATTTTCCCCTGCAGTACATCTTACCACTTCCTATAAATATAACAAAAACTGAGCACAGTTTTCAATCTCTGTTTCAGCAGAGTCAGCAACAAATACTGTTTCCAATTCATGTTGACTAATGCATGTGCAATGATGATTGTTGTTCCCAGGTGTTTGTGCAAGCTCTAACAGTCCCTCATCATAATGGTTTGGTCAAGACTGCACATACAGAGGTTTCAGGAGTTTATTTCCTAGACGGAAGGTTTATATACTGTCTTCTGTTGAAGCGAAAATCCACTAAGTTCTAGCCCATGTTAAAGACCCACAATTTTTAAATGAAAGGAAAATGGTGAAGGAATAATAAAAAAATCAAAATAGTTACCTGATGATTTCAAATAAGATGATAATTAGGAACTAGACTGCAATCTGGATTGCAATTTTTTTTTTTTTTTAATAATAAGGGAATACAAAGACTAAAAAATAAGCATCAATTTGTGACTAAAGTCCTCCAATTTTTCCGTTTCTATGAGATATCAAGCCCCATCTCTACCCAGGAGAAGCCCAAAGTCCACAGTCCATTCCTAAGCAGGTAGCCCTGACCTCCTGCAGAAGGAAGTCTAGAGATGTGACTCAAACGCTTCATGTAGTCCTTCATCCTCCAAACTTGAAGACAGACATTGATACAACTCCAGAGAGCTGAGAAGAAGAAAAGGCTATCAAGGAGGAAAAAAAAAATTTAAGTAGATGGACAAAAAGGCCAACACAGAAGGAGCAAGCTGGTGACCCTGCTAATGTTCAGTGTCTGCTTTTGAACTAAAGTGTGTTTATCTAATGCAATTTCAACCCAGGCTGGCAGGTTTGCTGGCATTTGCAAAAATATCTCAGCTGCTTGTAAGTGGAAGCCAAAAATATCAATACTGCACTTTAACCAAGGGCAGGGTGGAAAGATGTATGGAAAATAATTTCCTGTTATCAAGTTTCACTTGCATACCACCACCTGATGATGAAATCTTGAAATCCCAAAACTAAGAAAACCTCACTGACCATGGAGGTCAATGAGAGTTTTGTCTGTAATAGGTGGGCTTTTATTAACTTACTAATATCCTTCAATCAACAGTCAAGAAAGCACAGCAGAAATTAACAGAAAATCCTTGCTGTGTTGCTGGAGCTCTTACAGTTCTCTCATGCAGCTGCCCAATTTTGATTTGTGGCTCCACAAAGTGTAAACCACTGCTGCTAACAGGTGAACAGAAACATTACTGAGTTCAGGAAACACAACCTGAGCCACCATAAAATTAAGCTGTCTTCTCCCAAGTGCTGCAGGGATCTGGGCCTAAGAGATCAGAGAAATAATTAAATGGAAACCATTCATCATAAGAAAAACAAAAGAAATAGTTCATAAGACAGTTCCCACTCGAGTGATTCACAAAATATTTTATTAATTCTAACATCAATTTCATCAGTCCAGCCCACACAGACAAAACTTTAGAGGTGTTAACAAAAACTATCTCCAGGGGTTTGGGAAGACCTTGGAAGAACCCACAATTATATCTCCTACAGGCAGAAACCCTCCCCCACACCCTAATCATATAAATAGGTATGCCAAAAAGGCATGAGCTTATGGGGATTCAAAGAAAAGGCTGTACATTTTTCATAGAAAACATGAACAAAGGCAAATAACAAAAAACATCCCAAATTAATCAAAACAGATGCCAAGTCTTTGGAGGGGAGAAAGGTTGAAATTTTCATTCTTCTACACATAAGCATAAAGAAGGATAAAGAAGGAAACTCTTCTTAGGAGCTGAAACCCTTCTAACTGGCGTTGCAATGAGCATAGTCAATGACCAGATACATTGCTATGCACATACTACGTGTCTGATTGGGTAAGGCAGATCCCACACGCCATGGCAGAAATGATCATGTACTGGCCCAGATTAAACCTCATGTTTTCAACTGGACCATATCTTTTGACATGGCCAACTCACCAGAAAAATTCCCAGACAAAATGCAAATTGTACCTGAAAGACAATTCTTTTTGTTTTAATATTAGCTGCATATCATATCAATTAGTTGCAAAACAATTTTTTAAGTATAATCACTTTTACATGAATCATTTAAAAACAATTTAATGGAAGAATTTCTTAGATTAATTTTCTCTAACTGTAATTTTTTTCAAAAGAATTATTGCTAGGTCTGATCTTGCAAGTTTTATGCGTGTTAAGAATCCACATAATGTTAAACTTAGTTGTGCAATCTGGAATGCAGATGCATAGCTAGGTCCATGTGAATCTAAACAGCTTTTCCCAAACCATCACCTTATTTCTTTAAGAAAGATGAGAAAATTCCCATTTTCCTCCCAAACCAGACTCAAGCATGATTAGAAACTTGTCAAGTGCCATGAGCATCAGAAACTGTCACAACATTTAAGGTATAGTATTGTCAAGCGCATGTAACCTGTATGAATCTAGAATGTTATTTGTGCAAAAACATGCAGACATACTCTGCCTTCATGTGTAAATCCACACTGTCTTCACTGAAGAGTTTGTGGTAGTCCTTAGGGCAGAACGTGGCTTACATTTACCTCCTTTGTATTTAAAAGATGAGAATAATTATTAACTACTATCTGTTAAAAGGCCCAACTGCAGAATGTTTTAGTAGAAAAATAAACATTTTAAGTTATTGGCAGATTAACATTAGTGCAATTATTTTGACTGCCTTACGTCCACAGAGTAGATTAAAAAAATATATATTGTCACTTGTAAAAAGAACCTAAGACACTTCAGAAGCAGTTATGTAGCTGCCAAATAAAGAGAAAAGGAGCAGATTCTGTAGCACTTTACATAGCTCTCAATCCTTAGTCCCTTCTAATGCTCCAGGAAACAAGATATACAGGGCCTGTAAACTAATCACAGTTCTTTCCATACAAAAATATATCATTTATGTGATTTTCAAAAGGCTGACTAACTGCTGACTAGAAAAAGCACGTTTTCTGTTTTCAGCTATATCCCAGACAACATCTGGATCAACTTCTTTCTTTGAAGAACCATTTTTGGTAGTCCGAGTTGGTACATGGTCGTAACAATGGTGCTGCATTACCATTGTAAGCGTTTGACTCTGCTTGTACGCACTTCTGGGTTTGTAGGTGAAGCAAGGTACCGTCCTACAAGAGACAGAAAGAAATTTTGCTTTTCAGGTCTTAAAAATTATGGATATATCACTGTGTTTTAAAAATAACAGAAGACATTTGCCACAAATAAATATCACACATACCCTTCCGATGGTGCTGTGCAGTAAAGCCAAAATGCCTAACTTGAGCATCTCTGAAACTTTATCAGAAGACCCTGCTTTTAAACTTAAATTAACATTGCTTTAGAGTGATGCATGTAGTGACATCTCAGCCTGTAAAGTATGTGCTAACTTCATTCACTTTCATTGCCTTTTGTTAGCGCATCAAAACATGGGCAGAAAAAACAAAAACCAAGTACAGGCATTACCCAAATTCAGCAACTTATTGCACATCTTGTAAGTAAAAGGTAAATGTTCATTAAGTATAGATGCTGGACATATTTTCAGCAAGAAATTTTCCCCTTTCTTCGTAGTGTATATTTTTGGTGGAAAAAGCAAAATATCTAAGCGTGCCCCTTGCCTACAGATATGTGTGAAGTTCACTCACTTTGCTGGAGGACAGCACAGCTGTCTCAGAGGTGTAAAGTCTGACAGGCCTCCACAGCCAAATTCCCTACGGAGTGCATTTTGAGGCCTCAGACTCTCCTGTTACAGTAGTCTCCAAGCATATTTCATGTCCAGTTCACGTCTCTCACTCCAATCCGGGAGCACTGTCAACTATGATAGTGAGCTGCAAAAAGGCAGTGTAGCCAGCCATGGAGCGCTGCCCTGCTCTGAGACTGTCCCTTTGGCCTGGATGACATTCCCACATGCATTCATTTCCAAAGCCTCTAGCAGCTTCGAAAGAAAAATGCCAACACCCTGTTTCTGAGCACAGCCCTGACTCGTTTGGAAGTCTGCTCCTTCCACCATCAGGAATATTGTATTTAATTGCATTCTGAGCCGCAGCTCCTGATGCCCAGCAGCATGTTCTTGCGCATGGCCTCGCTGACTGACTTAGCTGCTGAATGACTTTCCTGTTTTCATTGTGATAATTCTCATTTCTGAGTGGACTAATCAGTATCTGCCTCCCTCATTTTTGACTCAGTGCCCAGAAGAATTTAATTCTTGTCAGGCTTCTGGGAAGGCTGTTCAAGTCTTTGATTATGCTACATCCATAAGGACTGCTGTCTCACATTACTCTGCATAAAACAAAAGAAATGTGGTACTGACAACTCACTCATCACTTGCTTTGAAAGTTGGGGAATGGTGATTTTTATTTAATGCAGCAGAAGAGGAATTGGAGCTGAGCAGTATGTTCAAATCACGCACAGGCACAAAGTGATCACAAGAAAGAAATAAGATTTAAAGCAATTCCTAAAGTTTCAGATGCTAAAAGTTAATGGTTGGGAATGCAATAGAAACAGATGCATTCGGAAACTTTTTTCAGTGGTTCAGTTTGCTCAATTTCAAAATTTCGGTTTTCTCAATTATTTTCTGAAGTGACTGAAGAATCTTCAATATATTCTTCTGGATTAATGCATATGACCTTTAGCAATTTTGTGAAAAGTGAGCATTAAAAATTACACGTCATTTATAAAGTCAGTCTTTTAAATATTTTTATTCAGTAATACCACTATGAACTTCAGTCTGGACTAGATTTAGTGAATGGACAGTAATTTTCATATATTTTTTTAGAATTTACCCTGCCACTGGTGGTAGTATCTAAGCATGAAATTTGTCAACCATAGATCATATAGAGTTTAGATGCATTATGCAGACACATTATGTAAATATAACATTTTGATATATTATGTGACCTTTTCCTTTAGCCGAATAATAACACTCCAGAATTTGACCAAGGCCATAATTTTTCATACAGCTTATTTTCTCTCAGGCATTCAGGAACTTTTTTAGAGATTAAAAACCACTAAACACAAGTTTTTCTAAGATCATGTTATACTTCTTAAATATACCACCCTTCTCAGTATTGCTCCCCTTTGGGAGTGGACTTTATGGTTGAAAAAGACAGGTGCAGATGTGCTGAGTCCCCACAGCCAGTAAGATGTGTCCTTTGTAAGACAGAAATAGGGCAGAAGGTATTTTTTGATGGTGCATCAAATTATACAACTGCACATAACATTGCAGAAAAGGGAGCACTCCCAGTGCTAGTGGGAAGGGTTACAAGAGAGGGTCTGCAGAAGAGAAGCAGCTCAAAAGCATGGAAGAGCATAAAATAATGGTGGTACGTGAAGTATTGGGGATATATGGTAATATAAATATTGGGAAATAAAATAAGCCAATGAAAAGAGTGCAGAAGTAGGCCAGCCATGACACTGGCTGGGGAAGGGGTATATTGACGCTCATCAGATCTCAGGAGAAGACAGCAGGGATGAGATGCAAGAGAATGTTCCCAACTCCTTTGAGGTTATCAAGGGTGCTTTGCTTCCTCTCATCTTCCTATTCTTTATGACTGGCATACTTTTTGCCAATGCACTGCTGTTATCCTGCTTCTGTGTTCAGATATTAAAAGCCAAGATAGCATATTTCTCCCAGAGATCTGTGCCAGTGTTGTGGCCTGCATGATGTGTAGACAGTAAGATAAAAAGAAAAAAACCTCAACAATTCTCCTTCCACCTACTCCCAAAGAAACCGGACCCAAAACCAATCAGGCACTTACCTGTCTGAAAACAAACTTCTGGTTTTCAGGAACACTGTGGATATTTTCTTGACACAAGTACATTGTCAAGTAGTCAGTCCCTGAATCAACTGCTGCACAGATTTCTGGTTGTCGGGTGTTGTAACGTATTTCATTATTGGATGTGTACTCAAAAAACTACAAACCCAAGAGAAAAAATAAAGGACAGCATTCATTTCACATGTACACATGAGAGTATTTATAAGGAATATATATAATTAAGTTCACATATTAAAGTTGCTATTGTGAAGGGAAATTCTGCCAAATATATTCAAGGATCCTTAACTTCTGCTGTTTGTTTATTATTTTACAGAAAATCAATCTCATCACAGCATTGCTTTACTATGGGAGCACTTCAAATGTACGAAATGCTGAATAAATGTCCTGAAAAACAAGCATTCCGGCATTAAGAACTTAAAAATTTGACGGTAATACTCTCATTTCACATTCCAGATCATCCTTAAAAATAAGACAGAAAACAGTTTCTAGTCTGACATTGTGCCTTCTTAATTCAGTTATCACAAAACAATGTTACTTTTAAATAAGGAATTGCTCACTGAGTAGTTCAAATGCAGTTTGGCCAGGGTTCATTTACAGTTATAAAGAACTTAGGAGGCATGGCGATCAGCATCTTATTCTATAATGTTTTTAAGATGTTATTTGAAGCAAATCAGTTACAGCTGCTTTTAAATATGAACAAAACATTAAAGAAAAATTACTAGCTTTGCTTGTATGACATTCTGTAGAGGTGTTCTGAACATGTTCTAAAACATCTTTGCTTCTGTAGCAATTATAGTTGAAGACTTCCTTAAATTTTTATATTTATCATGGACATCTGACAACTTTTGGACTTTCACTGATGAGTGGCAGAGTTTGAGAGTTACTTGTATTTAGCACACTTGTAAATAATTTAGATTACTATAGTGCACAGATGTGTGTTTAGATCTTATTTAGATTATACTCAATAGAGCACGGGATAGTTTTATGAACATCAGAAAATTGCTTATTACCAATAGAGCAGTTGCATTAGCAGACACCAGCAAAAGGATGAGAGAAGGAATCCTCTTTTGTTTTGTTTCACCCCTGGAGACTGTAACGCTTTGTGATGGGGGCTGTACCAATTGAAAAATGTATATACTTGATCATACTGAAAAAACATCCTTAACAACCACCAAGGCTAATCACTTTGAAAGAGAAATTGCAAATGGACTTTCAATGTAAACAGGACCCTGTGGTTACAAAGTCTGCAGTCATCCATTTCCAGGTATAAGAGCTCTGATCTAGACTTCTCTGATGGTAGTTGTTTCATGAAATCTGACCCTCCCATTATCACAAGCAGGCATTTCTCTGCCACAGTGGCTGTCCCAGCCATACACAGACCAATGATGCCCACTGCATCACCCTACAGAGCTTCATGGCTTTTATTTTCCAGCAATGATGCCAGTGACAGACCCCCCCAGAATTAACCTGTTTGCTACCATTCAGTTGTGGTAAGCCACAAAAGGAAGCAAATGTTTCAAGAAAGCAACATCAAGTTTGACGTCTCACTGCTGATGTTAACATCCTGTGATCTGTTCCTATGATGTAGGCTGTGCTGCCTTTACATTTGCTTATGCAAAAATTTCTCATCATCAATAAAAGTAAATTGTGAGAATCTTGGTCCTATTACTACTATTATTGTTATTTACCATAATAGGCAGGGGCTATTCCTTGGCCTTTAAGCTTTATTCCCAGGTTCAGTATCTGTCACATGGAAAGCCTGCCACTTTGGCCATCACAGTGAACTACAGGGGCATGCATTTTAATCCTACGGTTTGTGAGTAAAGAAGCTTCAGTCCTGTTCACTTGTGTCTGGATGGACACTTTTTTACAGCTGCCACTTCCACAGACCATATTTAGAGCCTTCATTTTTAGTGGATTTATTAGCTATAATAACTCTTTAGCCATGTGTATTCAGTATCAGTGAAAGCCTAGAAGCTGCTTATTTTACCAGATGGATCAAGAGTAGATGGAGCAACTACTAGATCAGAGCACTTCTTACTGCTGACATCTTCCCTAAATGGTCTCTCAAGGACTTGCATCAGATTTTGAAGAGCAAGTAAAATGGTTCATTTCTGGATAACTTTAAGGAATGGGGTTATAGTATTTGCAACCAAGCACACCTGCCTTGTTGTCCAATGAACATAATACAGGTCATTACCCTACACTGCTTCCAACTGAATATATACTTCAGGCTTTGGGCTTTTTCAAGCTGTGGTAATACATTAGGTAAATGTCTTCCTCCTCAAAAGGTGAGGTGTTTTTTAGTTCTCTTTCTTGTCTTCTGTGGGCAGAAAGAAAGCATTTTCAACCTCATCCATGGTCCAGTAACGAGCAGCCTTACTGCATTTCTTTCCTTCTGGGAATCAATAGATTCCCTTAAGTGCTACTGGGAAACTTGATGAGGCCTTTTTCCCAGTGCCTGTGGCTTCTGGACAATCTACAGGATATGCCCCAGCTGTGTCAGGGCTAGCTGGTACTGGGGCTAGCAGCGTATTTTGGCTACCTCACCAGACCCCAAAATACACTCTCACCCCTCTTGGTTCCTGGCTACTGCTCTTCTGGATGCAGGGACAAGTTTGCACTTGAGGAGTAGAACAAGCAGAGAGGTTACCAGGTCTGATACTCTTTTTGCAGAAAACCCAAGGGCTTTGCTAAATTCTTTGTTTGTCTCTCGCTATTTACCTCAAATTTAGCAGCTGCAAATGGGAGTACTGGGAAGGATACTGTCAGTCAGTGTTTTCCCATCCTCTTATCACATCAGGTCGACTTCCTGTCATCACACACTGGTGCCCTCAGTACTGCTTCCCAGCCAAACCAAGAAGAGCAATGGGCTCTATTGGTGTTGAATTTCAAAACCTTTCATTCTCATTTACTGGGGCAGATACTTCCACAAAACATAAGTACTCTGAGGTGCAAGCACTGAGTAACCACTGTTTTGCATATTTCCTGCCTACTGTCACTGCAGTGTTATCCTCACCTTCTTGCTGTAATGAACATGCTAATTTTAAACAACCCCCAGTTAGTTTTCTTACTGCTTACACAAAAGCAACTCAAAAGGACTAAAGGGAACCTTCTCAATTAGGCCACAGATTCAAGGAAGTATAGCAACAAATTACCAGGAACTTTAGTTTTCTGGAAGTGGTTCTACTTATGAGATGTAAAACTGGAGCAGGTGCTGGACCTTACAAATAACCAAGAGCTCAGAGCTCTCCTCTCAGCACAGTGCACACATATATTCAGAGGTCACTGCAAGTGGAGAATTGCTTCCAGTGAAAAGAGTTTTGCAGTAGTCTCCTAAATAAACAGCTACCTGTCTGTGGTGTGGGATAGAGGACTGAAGTTTTGTAATGAAGATTTGCTGCTAAAGCAGTATATGGGTAATGAGATGAGAACAGTCAGAAGACCTTGGAATTAGAAGGCTAGATTTTCTTCCAAGGGACAAAACAGAAATTAAGGGCTGTCTATTGCCAGTAAACATCTGTTAAACTCTGTGGTTCTTGATACTAAAGGATGACAAACCTTGCCAGCATCATTTCATCAGCAGACCAGGGTGGATGTACATACAGGATATTTGACTGTTTTGGTCCCAACACTATCATCTGCCGAGGAATTCACACCACCAGGAGCAGCCTGTTGCCTTTTAAGAATGACTGTCGAAAGCATGGTGGGATGGGAAGGAAATGGAGAGAAACATCCTGCTGGTAGGTTTCACAGCTCTTTATGAGCCAGAAAAGGGACGTGCAAGCTGAGCAATCCTGACTTCCATTCTCCATCTCACTTGTGCTTCTAGATCTTATCTTATTTTGGTCTCCCTCTGTTCCGCCATCCGCAGCTCCTGCTGTCCACTTATACTCTTGCAACAACCTGTCGTTTGTACTCATGCCCCCATTTGCCAACTGGTATCTCTGCTCCCATGTTCTGTAACCTGCCCCTTTCCACTAAAATAGTCTCCAGTGACTCTGCTTAGTTCACTGCCCCTTCCTGTAGCTTCTAACTATTCCTTCCTTTATCACATATGTCTTTTTCATCACCTGTTGTCCAGCCTCTGTCCCAAACTACTACTTCTCTCTGTCACCTTGGCCCTTTTTCCCTGGCTCCTGACAACCCTCCCATGCCTTTTGCCCTTTTCACTAATCTTGTTTTACCCATTTCCTGTGATTGGCCTTCCCTCCACAGGCTCTGCAGTTCTCTTGAGTCATCTCGTATTTTCTTTTATTGGTTTATATTGCAGTCAGGTAGTTTCTCCATTTCTTCTTCCTCCTCATGCTTGGATGCCAGCAGAGGGAGTGGTTTGCACAGTTCAGAGAGTATTGGTGCTTTTAGCCTGGTGCCTGCTGCCGCAGGCACACAGATGCATCGTACCATCAGCAGAGATGGAAGAACATTAATATCCAGTGATATGATATCTTTACAGTAAATTCAGTACATCTTTTAATGCTAGATAAATAAATGATCACTGTAAAAATGTCATCTCATGACAAATCATCTCTCAATTGTAGTTCTTATCCTTTCACCTTTTGTCTTTATTTCTCTTGGTGAAGGGGATAAAATTTAAATGAACTTCATTTGCTCAGAGAAATACAAAAATATTCAATCCCTCTCCTCTCTGTAATCTGTAATATAAGGGAAAAAGATCTATATATACCTTCAGTGTGTTAGCATGTAATCTTATACATGAAATACTTCTTAATCAATAAAAGCAATCAACTCTTATTTGTAAGAAAGTGGCTTAACTGGCTTATCTGATTATTAACTTCTCCTCAATATAGGTGTATAGAAGTATGCTGAACTTGGGTATGAAACTGAACTGAGGGAGTAAAATGGGTTGCTGGGGCGGGGCTTAGCATGACTGTCATACATCTGTGAGACTTGAGATCTTTTGGCTTTTATGGTGCAAGATTCTTCTTCTGCCTTCCCCTGCATCTTAGCCTCCAGGACAGAAACATTAGGAAAGTTAAGACATAAACCAGACATGAGCTAATAAATAATACTAAATAATAGTTCTAATTCTTAAGGCTATCAGCAACAAATCTACTTCCTTTAAGATCTGAAGTACAGTGCCCAGATTGTTGTTTCTTTTCCCTTTCTCATGTAAAATACAATGCGTATTAGAAGCTTTCTCCTCAATATAGACTTGTTTTTCTCTCCTTGAGCCTTTATGTTTTCTTTTAAGCAGAATCCAGAATGATAATGGATACACTGCTTATCTGCTATGCCTCTCGTTCTTTTCCAAAATTGATTTCCCTTTTTTTCCTTTTTCCAAACATTCCTAACCAAATATTTGGATTAATTTCCTTTAAAAAAGACCTAAACAGTCAAGCCAACCAAGCTGTCACAGAATTATGTACAAGAGGTCTCACAAGTCCTTTGATAATCAGGACTGGTGAGACCATAGCTTGAATACTATGTTTAGTGTAATCTGGGTTAGAAGCCAAAAATCAAACTAGGTAGGCGAGTATATGCCACATGCTACACATCAAACACCAAACCTCAATTCTGGAAGGTTGTCACTCAAAACCATGTGAAACAGCCATTGTAACTTGGACACAGTGCCTCACAAGGCTTTTACCCATGGTATCATGCAGAAAGGTTTATGGGCATCATAACTAACCACTGCCTCACACAGTGTTTCAATCAGCACGGAGAAAGACATCAGCATTTTCAGCTTCCGAAGTTAAAACCAAGAGAGTAAAAATTAAAGTGTTAAAGGGGATCCCTGCTCTCCAGGACTATGGAGCCTGAGAGGACATTTCTGTAGAGTGTAGTACAGAAGATGCAGTTCAAAACCTCTTGCACAGTTATACAAGCACCAAAAGGAAGAGACATGATGACAGACCCAGGTGGAACTAGGTGAGGTTTGCAATGTTATTAAGGGTTTCGGAGGTGTGGACAGACAAAATCTCAGAGGTGTTCTGGTCTGCCCAAGAACGGCTGGAGATGATCGAACACTGGCCTATAGGCATTACAGCTGCACTGCTGTGCTATTAAACCCTGCTAATGAGCTTGCAGAAAGGCATAATAAAGGTATGCATGAGTTCTCTGGTCTGGGTAGACACATCTTCAGAATGAAAAAAATCTGACCTGAAGATACATCAAAATAAAAAATGTCTAGTGCAAGAATCAAAATTATAACTAAGTTGACCTTACTGTGGCAGCATATTCTCTCAGCCCTACTGCAATGACTTTACCATACTTTCTTACATTACGACCACTGTGTTAGGCAAAATGAAAATAAAACACAAATCTTACCTGATTTTGTCCCATGCCATGACATGGGTAAAGTATGACCCTGTATCCAGTTACTTGATGTTCATTTGTAGGGTTGTAATCAAAACAGAAGTTTTCCATCCCTCTGTTCTTCAGCTAATCAAAACAAAAGGATATTTTAAAGTATTAGTATAAAATAAGGAAGATATTCTGTAGTCACTTGCCACCCATCCTGCTGGGCTATGAGATCCATCCCAAAGCTGGTGCAGATTAACTGGAAGAGGTCAAATGGATCCAATGGTAACATCTCTCAGACTACTGTGAAATAAAGCTGTTAGGACCATCTTAACTTTGGGCATTGAAACAGTCAGGCACAATAGCTTCCCCTAGGAATGACACAGTTCCAGTGTATTTGCAAAGGAAGTAGGTAGAAACTATGAAAAACTGTGTTGAAACCCAACAAGCCAGCAAGTCATGCAGAACAAAATAGTCAGCCAAGTTTTCCCCCCCTCCCCAGGATCTACTTTTTCAATTTTCTTATGAAAAGATGACTACATACTTCTCTCAGTTTGTCAGATGGAGATGTTAGAAGCATTTGTTCTCAAAAGGACTCCAGTACCCTCTTGAGGCTGAACAAGCAGACAGATTTTAAATCATGTAAGTAGGCAAAATATATCTTTGGGGAAAGACAGTAGGTGTGATATTAAATGCTCTTTTACTAGCGTTCCTGAGCTCTGACATAAGAGGTGCATAACTTTTAAACTCCGTTTTGAAGTATTAAGTTAGCCGATTTTAAAAACAGCAGGCTAATTAGCAAGGATTTGCATTTAAGTATTCAGGAGGCAAAAGTAACTGAAAATAAGTTACACAATGCCATAACAAGTACTGATTAACCAAATTTGAAATTACACAGAGCAAAACAGGTTCTTTAAACAAGAAGCTGAATGTCCCTGTTACTGAGTGTAATTATATCACAGACAAAAAGAATAAGCAGAATAAATCTCAGAAGAGTTCGTTCAGCAAGGCGTAATTTCCCTGCTCTTCCCTAGTCATGATAATGTATCCTCAGTTCTTAATGTGGAGAATGAAGGGACACAAAGGGATTGTAGAAGGCTAAAACCAACCAAACAAGAGAAACCCTGCAGGACCCAAACCCACCACAGAGCAAACCAAGCAAGTTGGAAGATTAAATACTTGTGTTCTACATGTTTTGCTTTCCCAGCTTCTACTTTCAGTGCTACCCAACATCATCTTTGCACTGCTTTGTGCCCATTCCCACACTAGACCACTGCAATCCTCCTTAAGCAGTCAAAAGAAGGCATTTTGTTTACCTTTCTAATGCAAGGGTGGAATTACACTTACAAAAACAGGAAAGAGAAGTGTCTTATAGAGATTATTTTTATTGCTACCATGGAGCTACATAAACCAAACAGTAAGGCTCTCATGTTTCTACATTTTACATCAAGAAATGTCAACTTAAATGTGATAACCACTTAAAAATGGTGATTGTGTCTCTAAAAACATAAATTGGCTTTGGTTGTTGTCAGCAGCTCTCATCAGGATCACGGGGTCTCTCATTAGTATGTTTAATAACTTGTGACTTTGTCTGACTGTCTACTGGGTCCAAGGCCAGCAAAGCCCTTATCTGTGATGCCCCTCCAGGCAACCCAATACCTTTGCTGCCAGTCTTTGCCATCAGTCCCTGGCACATGCTTAAGCACTTTGTAGCCCAGAATTTTAAATAACCAATTTGAAAATGCAATGTACCATCAGAATTACCGCAACTCTCCTATGCATGTCACTCAATGCCCAAATTCACACAACAAAAGCTGTCTAAAAGCCTACTGAACTTAAGGTTAATTTCAGATGGTTTAAAAATAAGTGTGCGCTCCCAGGATGCTACTATGTATGTTCCCTCATTTTCTCTTTCATGCATAAATGCTTGTGATACATGCTGACATATTCCTATGTGTACATGGTCCATATTTTGACCTGGTTCTTCTAGTTTGCTTTATCAGACATCAGGAGATGCTGTTTTGTGCCCACACTTCATCAGGAAGCCTAATAGGTATTCAAGACCTAATTTGTGGGAATAGTATAGTCTAAGATTTTAAATGACCTTATCTGAAACAATAGACAAAGATTTGAAAATCAGCACCAGTTATGCAAAAAAATCTCAAACTAAAATCTGCCCTCTGTTATGAGGCAAAAAAAAAGTATGAGAGAATTTGTGAAATATTTTTCTCTTGTTAAATGAGAATACACAATTTAAGTTCCTTTTACGTGCAAGAGCTTTACCAAAACAGTGATCATCCACTCATTTCTGAAGCTATCTTTGTTCCTGTACCCACCACAAAAAAAGTCATGCAATAAGAACGAAATTTTCTCTGTGACTTACCTTAATTCTTTTGCAGAATGCTGCATTAGAGAAACAGAAGGAAGAAAAAATGTTGATCACCTCGCCATTGAAACATATAGTTCAGTTCAAAAACATTCTACCCATGCAGGACTACTGGCCATGTCTTTCTACAGCATTTGCCCCCTATTGCAACGTTTCCCGTGTTACTCTACAATGCCATTTAGTTACCACTCTGGAGGCTGGGATAGGTAAAAAACAGCAGCTACTGGGATATTCACCTTAGACCTTATCCCAGTTTAAATCTGTTGTTTCCTAACATCTGGACGCTTGCATACAACTATACGATACAGATGGCAATCTATGAATAATTCTTAATTTAGGCTTGGAATTTTTTTAAGATAAAATCCATTGTAAGCAAAGCTCCAACAACAGATTCTTGACATTAAAACTTCATTACATTAGTTGATAAATACAGCCAGTGGAGCACAGCCAATCTTTCTCTTCATCCACAAAACAGATCAAAATCCTCTTTATTCCACCACAGTGGCAGTGATGCTGATGCATTAGTGATATGGGCACAGTAAAATACACATTTGCAGCAACCCAAACAGTTCACTAGTACTGACCAGACATAAGCTTTTACCTCAAAGGTAATCTGAGCAGTCGCAGGGAATGATCTTACTGAGCGTATGCTACTTTCATTTCACCTGTCAACCTAAGTGCAATGCTGAAATGGCTATACAGCATTGATGACTAAGATACTCTGAAGGAACCAATGATGATTCATTGCTGAATTCAATGCTGCATTCATTCGCTCACCCCAGCAAGTTCAGATCTCCCTGGGAGGCTCAAAAACATACTCGCATGTGGTTCAAGCTATGGTGTGTTCACTTGAGTTTACTATCAAACACTTGAATTTCTTTCCACCTCCTTTCAAAAAGTCTCTTTCAAGCTTTCAGAGGCTGTACAGCCAACCAAGTATAGCATATTTTCCTGTGATGGGCAAAAGATCTCTAGGTCTAGTCAGTCATAATCTTGGGTACCAATTCAATCTCCAGTGGCAACTCTACAGTTTGGATTATAATGCAGTTTTAGAGGCATACTCTAGAGGAGGCTGTTTTGGAGCCTAATACCTCTGAGAACTTAGAACATCAGACATGCAATACTATTTTTGATAACATAATTTAAGCAACATAGCTAAGATCTCTTCTGTAAGCCTGTCTATGTATATCATGCAATAGTTAGATAATTTACACAATTTTCTCTCTCATGTCACAGCAAAACAAAATTCTTCATAGTTTTAAAGACATAGTTTTAAAATCTTTCTTCCTGATTTTTTTTAAGGTTGTATCTGGTTTAAATGAAAAGTATGACTAAGCATTTGGAAATTAATTGAAGATGAGATGGTCTTTGAGGAAAAGGAAGATGCCAATAGAAGAATTCAAGTTTTTCATTTCCCAACTGATTCAATCAGTCATAGATGCCTTTATGGATAGATAGCAGAAAGAGCCACTGGATAGATAGTCACAACAGACTTATATGAGCTTAGTTGCTTCATGTTCTGCTGGAAGAAATATCAGCTACTTTGCATAGAATAACTTCTCGTGTCAGAACACAGTGTGGTCTCACTGCCAAGTGATCAAACTTGCAGAAAAGGAGAGTAAAATCCTAATTTTTGTGTCACCACTCTTTTTAAAAAGCAATCTGGATGAAAAGTTCAAAGCCAAATTCACTGACCGACCATAATCTTTATCCTGAGATATGCACCTCAATGCCAGCAATACTTAATATATACCTTAGTAGGGAGAGGAACTCTGATTATTTCCTTGCTTTGCAGACATGCATTTCCACAGTCACCAATAACATGAAGAGATCACGGAGCTGCCCATTTCCTCTTATCTTCATGCAGCTCCACAATGCAGCAATGTCACCGGATTAATATTAACCACACAAGATGGCTCAAAGTTCTTCCTAGAGATACCCACACCATCGCTTCCCGGAGTAGCTAAGATTTTTAAGCAGGCCTAGTTTGTGCTATCTAGGTGGGCAACCTGTACAGGGCTGGGGTTCGAGTCTTTTTACGATTTCACACCAACCAAAGCAAATACAGTATATACTTGGCCAGTAAGTACATGCTCAAGGATGACCAAATCAGATGCTATGCCAGAAAAAGAGAGACTTCAGTGCTCTACACAAGAGCCTAAAAAGTATTATCAGCCTTTCCAGAAATGCTGACAGCTTATTATTTTAACCCATCAAGTGCCTCCTGCCCCACAAAGAAATTATTCAAGTCAAAAGGTTTAGTTCATATCCCACATAAAGTTCCAAAGCTACATGAAGCCCAAAAAATTCAAAATTCAGTCCGTTTAAATAAAGTTTTAGGCAACTAACTTTTTAGCCAATCAAGCTTAGTAAGGATACTTTTATCTACATATCAGGAAAAAAAAAATTAGTACAACTGTGTGTTTGTCAGTGCATGGCACTGAATGCTGCCCAATAATTCTTAGACTCTATTTCAATACCACATGGCTGACTGAAGTAATCTTCAGTTCAAAAGTGTAAAGATTTTCAAGGGAGAGACAAATCCCTATATTCCCTTGTATTCTCTTTGAACAATTAAATAACCTCACACACTAAGCTGAACTACTAACACTTTTAAACACAGTATTTTTGTGAACCAGAAAAGCACTACACAGCTAAGGCAGGAGTAAAGAACATGATCAATGATTCATTGAAGCTAGCAGATGGGACTCAAGATCCACAAATCAGTTGCATCAGTAGGTGTCATTTTTGCACTCTTAGTTTCTTAGAGTACAACTGTACTTTAATCACATTTTAAATTCTTCCTCCCCTAAAAATGGTGTAATCTTACTATGCTCCCAACTAGATGACAGCATTTAAGAAATGTTTTTAGAGAAATATGTACAGCACACCTAAATTACACTATAGATACCTCAAGCAGCTCTGAACAAGAACTATTATTTCTATGTACTGTCAACACCTTGCCTGAGGATGACAGGTGCAGTTAAATTGTGAAAGAAACTGCACAAATCCCTTCCCCTCCCCAGGGACGTTGAAGCACCATCACAACCACCAGTTTAGCTTTTCTTTTGAAGGGTGAAGGATGGAGGTGGAGGGAAGAGTAAAGTTACTGAAATGCTCCTGGAAGGTGTCTTATAATATCTTACTGCTTCTGGCCTTGTCAGTAGCAATCCAGCACAAAACAATAAAAACTGAACTAATGTTATAGCAGAGTTTGTTCAAGGTACTGGATACCAGTGGATAATACCTTTCATGACAGCGGTCACACAGAGATACCAACTGAAGTTCAAGCTCCAAGACAAATGGGGGAGAATGGTAACTCTCCCAGCAGCTCCTAAGGGCTTTGCTGACAACTCATGCTCTCCCTGTGGGAGCTCCCACAGCTCCCCCTGGGAAATACAGTTCCCCACAGCATTTCCACATAAGGATCTTTTTCATGCGACAAATAACAAAGCTATTAGAGCAGTCTGTGGGGAGACTTGGTTTCTCTATGTTTTGTATGCTCACAGTGATCAGATTTTTTCCTTCCCTGAAGGAGATCCAGCAGAGACTGAGTAACTGAAGGGCAGATGGCTGGATGTGATGCAGCAGTGTGGGAATGCAGCTTAATTGGATCTGCAGAGCAATCGAGCTACCAGCAAAAGTACTTCTAAGTCAATGTGGCAGTGGTAATCAGGAAGGTATTTGATACATCTTTGCTGGGCAGAAAGGTGCACTTTTGTTGTGCTAACATGCAGCAGGTATCTGGTGTTTTCTCAGAAGAAACAGGTACTTGCTGCATCATCTCTGCCTTCACCCCTTCCAAATGAGATAACAGTAATGTCATATACATGGAGCTATAGCTTATATTTATTTGTAAGTTGAAAATAGCATAGAAAGCTGTCAGCTGTTAAAAAGAGAAGAGGATTCTGATACTGAATCAATTGCCTGTGAACCCTTGCTGGTCCAAAGTGACCTCTAGATTAAAAATTAACATGTTGGTTGTGACATACAGAATCCTCTATGATTTGGGAGCTCTTAGCACCATCTCTCTTTCCCATTACCAGGGCATCATAGTTTTCATCACAAAAATGTGCAAAGATATGTTTCAAAGCACACTCTCTTTTCAATTCTACAACTAAAAACTAAAACACTCTACTGTTCTCTTTTCCCACAATGCAAAGTTTAAAGGAATAAAAACATCATCCTTTCCCACCTTTAACAGTCCCAAGACGTCACATGGAAGAAGACATTCACAGCAACATTACCTGTTCTACTCTCTCACAGAACTCCTTCATAAACATGCCCTAAAATAAACATTCTGATAGAAGCTACATTTTAAAGCCTACCAATTTTAACTGAATTCTACCAAAATCCCAAACCGATTTTGGCATAAAAATAACCTTCACACTGAGTTAGTAGGAGAGCTCAGAGAACTGCAAGGAGGCCTCTTCTCAGCAGTCACATACCATTCCAAAGAAGCCTGGTCTGTCCTCGGGTACGTGAAGTTCTGGGTACACGTTCTCCAAGAACCATTTGAAGTCCTTACATTTCAGCTTCTCTCGAAGAATTCTCCTTTCTGTCACATCTCCATATGGTTCCTGAAAGAAAAAAAAAAAAGAAAAAGAAAATTAAAAAAAAACCATCCAGAACAGATGCTCTTATAAATTATCTATATACATTATTAGGAACCGTATGCTACAGTGATGAGTAGGACTTCTAGCCAGGAAAAATCACCATGTTTGGGTGCTGGATTTGATTTCATTATCCTTACATTTGTTAAATGTTGACAAAAAAGAACTGGAATCGTGCAAGTAAAACTTTTAAATGTTCTAGAAGGCAGTTTGTCTCAGAAAACTCCCTGAATCCGCCAGTGAGGAAGCCTTTGAATACAGATTGCTGGAGACTGAGAAGGCATATTGGAAAATTTAACTTCCTTTAACTGGATCATTGAATATCTCAAAAGCAGTGAATGAATCTTGAGGATTTTAAATTATGCCACCATCCATTTGCAAATTACCTGTACGGTTTTACACTTAACTGAAGAAATTTGTGAAATCTACTAACGTTTCCTTTGAACTTCATAGTTTTGGGGGGTGGGGAGTATGAAATCTCAAACCTCCACAGAAAAGCTTTCATTGCAGGCTTTTCCCCTATCTATGGATTGGAGCAGATTTCATATCTTTTCATGTCTGTCTTCAAAAACCTATCTTTATATTGACTAGGGACTTCAGAGAGTCAGGCATGAAATAGCATTCACAGCCCCAGATTTTACAGGTCATTTGACACACTCTTTCCTCAAACAACAAATGTATTTGCATTTGTCAAAGCTGTGGAAATACCACTGAAAACACAAAGCAGATGTAAAGGAGAGGCAGAGATGCCTGATTATATAAACAAACAGCGTGACATATTAGTTCTGAGGTCTGAACATTAATCTTGAAGTGAAACTTCATGGAACCAATTTTTGCAGCCACAGCTTCCATCTTTTTTCCATTATGTTACAGAACTGATTATTTGAGTTTGATGAAGTAAAAAGGTCTGAACTCAACTGATGCAACAAGCAGTGCACAGAGTATTAGAGAAACCAAAGTCCATTGGCAGCAGCTCTGATATGGGAAAAAAACCGTAAGGTTCAGCTTACATCCACTGCGTTACAATAAGCCAATACGCAAAACTTCCAATCCTAACACATAAATATCCTTTGAAGTTAAAGCTCTGTCATTACAGACATAAGCTGCCCAGCATTTTACAAGAAAAATTGTCAGCGTTTATTGCTATTTTTGCATATGACAAGCAGAATCAGCCTGGCATTGCCTATGGGTGAATCCCTTACTTCTCTCCAAGTCAGACTCTAATAATAAAACCTAAATGGCCTTTATAGTGTGAAAGTAAAACAATTTTAATGAATGTGTAGGCTATAATAGTCTAATTACCTAGTTTAATCCAAAAGAACACAAGATGGAAGCTACCTGAATGCAGCTTCCCCAGCAGCCTCCAGCATATCTTTTAAAAGCCTAATGGTTTCGAGAGCACTTTTACCCCTGGCACATCTCTAGGGGTATGCCACTCAAACACGCAGGGAGCTCTCTGTGCCCTAGCCTTGTCCCTAAGCTCCAGTCTGGTGTCCAGCAGCCCACTGCAGGGCAGCTCTCCCCAGGCACAAAACCAGAAAGCCAGAACTTAGAAAACTTCCCAAGCAAAGAGAAGGGCCTTCGGAGATCAGGCACCTCCAGGAACAAGCAACAGCACGGAATGATTTCTTTTGGATCTGAGTTCTGGGTCTTGTGCCAGAGGCTCATTTAAGCCATTCTTAGGCACTGTGAGGACATTTCAGTGTTGTGTGTCTTCCAGCCTGGAAGCCCCTCATGATAAATATGTCCAAGTTATTAATTTTCACGCTGCTTTACTGTATTGACATGCTCAATTTTCATAGTATTTATCTCCTGAAAAATTTGGCAAGCAAATGATCTTGTAGTTTCATTTCAAGGTAAATCAAGATATTAACTAAAAAAAAAAAAAAACAAACCAAAACACCAAAATAACAGAATTGATACTTTAAACATTTTATTAGGAACATTTTCATCTGAGTTCCCAGGACTAATTTTAATTAATTTAATCTTTTAAATATTGTTTTTGGTTTTTGTTTTTGTTTTTTTAACCAAACATGGCGCAGCAGTAAATCAAACAGAAATATCTATTTTGTTTTGTGTCAGTCCAAAGTTTTACAATTATCACAAGACAGGCAGAGGGAGTGAAGCTTGTAGACACTTAGTGGGTTAAAATAATAAGGATTATTACCATGCTGTTCACCTAAAGGTCTACTGGCCACTGAAACCTGTTGATTTGCATTCATTAATTGCATGTCTGTAATTCTTTATTGAGAGAATCCTGTATCAGCCATTTCACAGAAGTGTACATTTTAAGCTAAGCAACTCCTCCTTACTTTGATCACCTCACTTAACATAATTAATTAATTCAATCATTCATTCAATATTCATATAGATTTGGCCTTCTTCCACTCTTACAGGATTTCTAATCCTTTTCAAAGAATTAAAAATTATGCACATATTCTATGTTTGGGAAAAAGTTTTAGAAGAAATAAGAAATAAACATAAAAAGCACTTAATGTTAAATATTAGCTTAATTGTTAGTTAGTTCAATGAAAACAAATTCTACTGAAATTCCAGGAGCAATAGACTTGAACTCACCAGGCGAGCATGTGGGTTTCGGTGGTAATAAAGTTCTTTATATTCATCCATCCACACTTCAGCTGCACGCACACTGTTTGCCAGAGCTTTGGACCGTGAGTATGGAGCTTGTTTGGGGAAAACATGACCTACATGGGAGCAAGGATGGATCTCAAGACTTCCTCCACACTGCCATATCTGAGCAAGGAATCGAAATTGTGTATTGTTAATTTGAATCTTTGCAAGCAGAAGGATACTGTAACAATAAGCCTGTATAAGGATAATACCTTCTAGAGAATATCACTACCATAAGTAACACATACAACAATTTTGTGTCTCATTTGATGAATAAGCTAGATAAAATTACATCCTTATTGCTATAATTTGCTCTGATTTCACAAGGAGATAACTTCATCTCTGGCTTTATCTAGTCTGCAATATCCCTTTCTGAGCTTTTCTTACTCATGACAAGAGGTGGTCTACTAAGTTATGCAGGTGCTGTTTAAAAGGGAAAAAAAAAAAAAAAAGGCACATTTCTTTCCCAAATTAACCATGTGAATAGCGACCTCAGAAAGAAACCAATGGCTGATAACTGATTCTTACCAGAAATCTTTGCCCATATTCTACTCGAAAGCTGACTTGACAAAACAAGTAAGCTTGTTATATAATTGGAGAAGAGTAAGTTGTGTTCCCATACGTATATTCAGCAATCTAGAAGAGAGGCATAGATGCTTGGTGATAAAAATCAAAACTAACCTTTTCCACTGGAAACCTGTGAAAGGAACCCTGGACCCAACAAAATGAAAGGAAAAAGCAAAGTACTTTTTTAACTCACTTATGGTCATCCAATCAACAACAGTGAAACAACCTCCCCTACCTAAACCAATATTCCTACTTGCTGTCAAGGAAAGTACTTGCATCTGAATGTGGAATTGGCAGAACTAACTCTGCCCTTGTGTTCATCCTCCTGCCTCTGGCTCCCCCGCTCAGGAAATGTATGGCCCGTGAGACAAAGCCCATAAATAACCACAAAGTGGATCCATTAGCCTCAGCACTCCGTGCACATTTTTGCAATTATACTCTTCTCCTCTTAAAACCACGGACTTCTGGCAGTTCATCTACACAGCCACTTTCCCATCACCCACTCTGATCACAAGTTTGATGTAATGAAAGGAAAGCACAGCTAGGTATTTCCTATTTAATACTGTGTGTGAGTGACCACAGCGTGGCAGATGCCCTGTATCCAAAGGGTGCCTTAAAAAAGGTTTCTGAAATTTAGTCTGATAGGAAGAAAGCCAGGACATGTTGCTGCACTTGAACTAACTTGAGGCTATCACCAATGACTCTGGTAGACCTTCCACAAAAGATTTTTAGAATTCTCCTCGTGTATTCAACTATGCATAAGTGGCAGCTTATCATTCTTTTGTAAATGGAGGACAAAGGAAATTAGCTGGGATAGTTTTAAGGGGTAGAGGTTTGCTCCCTGACAACCTTCTTGTATAAGATACATTTTAATTACATGTTATTCAAATGAACACAGCTGGAGTGAAAGATATAAGTTGCAAATAAAAGTTCTGATGCTAACAATGTCAAAAGACTGGTGATGGGATTTTTCCCACCTCTCTCTCTGGGACTTTTAGGGATCTAAAAAGTTATTACAGATGAAGGCTTTCAGCATAGATAAGATGGAAGTTGTCTTTATACTGCTAATTTTGTTTTTAAGATACAGTTTCTCTCAAATTTCTTAAATTTGAAATCAATGAGCATTGTCTCCATTGATTTGGTTTTGGGTAACAACATCAGACGTTTACACATGCACAATACTGTGCTTAATTACAAAAGTGTAAGCATTCACATACGTATGTTTACTTACAAACCAAACTGTTTCCTTAAAGATATAGATAATTTCATTATTCAACAGTAGGGAGCACTGCACAATTTTTCTATGTTCAAAATTACTTTTTTAAAGTTGCAATTTATCATGCAAGATTTGTCAGCAAATATTAAGCACCACTAAATTTATTAGTTTAAAAATTTACAATTTTTTATATTCCACATAAGCATTTTTAATTTATCATTAATGTTTAGATCAATCTGCTTTTAAACAAGATATAAGGAACAGACTATGGAAGTAAAAATGTACAGTTAAGAAAGAAGGATGTGCTTCAACTCTTTCTTTAGAAAATCTGATTTCAGTGGAATGAAACAGACTGACCATACCTCTGTTAAAGTGGTGACAAAAAGAGAATTCCATAGCAACTGAATTTTCAATAACTAAAACTCTCTCAAAAAAACCTGTAGGTTGCCAAGCAATGCACATGAAATTCTACTTACTTCACTAAATTATAAAAGAAAATTATAAATATATTTCAGCTAAACAATTCCTGAAAAGGTTTCTCTATTTTCATTTTAATGGACAACGTTATGACCTCTATATAAAATAAGGTACAAATGAACAGCCATAAAATAAAGCAAGGAATTTAACAGAGAAACTAAAGTTTTTTACTAAATGCTAAATAAGTGACTCTGAAGAAGATTTTCCAGTAAAACTATTTCAACCTTCTGTAACAGAAAAGCACTTTGATTTCATGTATATTTAGCATGCTCAAGTACATAAAGAGATGTTTCTTTATTAGGTTTGACTAACTCACAGCCCTCATTATAAGGGCTTGCATTTTTCCTTTACCTCAAGACGAACATAAGATGACATTCCTTTTTACTGTCACTTGCATCCTGAAGCATGCAGACTATTTTTTATTTTGTTTTCAGAGACACATTGTGGCATTATGAAAACCTACAGAAACTTATCAGATCTGGCCTTGCGATCCCTGTCCCTGACAGGATCTCTAGACAACTGATCTAACTCTGGGTCAATGAATGCTAAAGAAGAAAAGCTCTATAAACTCTACCAGCTCATTCTAACATTTTAGGTCTCTGTAGAAGAAATAAAAGAATAAAAAAGGATGCTACATCCTGAACAAAGGCAAAATATGGACAACACAATGTTGCTGCTCTATCTGCTACAATTTTTCTTGCTGGCTTGCAGGTGAGCCCCCCAGTGTGGTTCTCATGCACAATCTGCTGGAAGCTAGGTGGGTGGAGGCATCTCAGACACACGGACACATCCTGGCTGCTCCTGACACAAGACAGATTTCCAGATCCAGAAAAAGATTGGAAAAGAGAAGACACCAGGTGATCAGAGGCATATCATCCAGGATCGTGGGCAACAAAATTTCTAAAAGAAGAAAGGCCTTTTTGCACATGGTGGGCAGAAGGACAGACCACAGGTGTATGAAGCCTTGGTACCCAGAAACAAACTTATGTTGCAGCACCACTATCAGGATCAGCAGGGAGGAGGGAAGCTGCAACCAGGTTCCCCTTGCTTTGTGTACCAGATGAAGAAGATGAAAGAGCATGTTTTGAATCCCTCAGAAAAAGGAGTTTCAATGCCCATTATGCCCATGAAGTGAAATTTCATCCAGCCAAATAGCATTAAGCAATCCAAAATCAAGGTACATTGACTCGATTCTACATTCAGCACGTAGCTTCCATCTCTCTTAGTCATCATGCTTTTAGCAAAAGCTTTGTCCTTGTTGCACCTCTCAAAGCCACAGAGAATTTCTTCAGTTTAGAATAATTGAAGTACAAGAAAGAAGAAGCTTGAGGACAAGTCTTTTCATGTCATCGGGAAAGAGTGGTATTTTCAGAGATGAGAACAAAATTAAATTAATTTACAGTGTTTTTGAGTAGTCCTGCTCCTAATTTTCAGGTCTGACAGGCTAGAAAACACAAGGACGACAGCATTAACACTGATTTATCCCTCCTGACCTCTTTGAGCACTGTGGGCGGCCAAAAGAACACAGTTAAACATCATAGCACTCTGCTCTTTTCCACAAAAATCCTAACCACAGGGAGCACAAATGCAGGAGTTCCAAATCAAATACAGGAAAGCATATTGCATACAAATGGTCAGATCCTGCTGGCAATCCACACTAGTAAAATTGACATGATGAGGCATATTCATCACCCATTGCACAGTCTGTCCTGTAAGATCATTTGTCTCCCAGAAGTCTCTTCATCCTCCTACACCCATGTGCCTGCTTCGCCCCTGTGGGGCATGGCAGTGTGCTCATGTGCTGTCTCCTGGTAACTCCGCTTCTCCCTTTGTGGTCTTCCTGTGCATTTGATGCTTCCTCTGTCCCATGAAGAGAGCACATTCCTGCATGCCGAAGGAGTAAAGGCAGTGCTCATACATGCTGCTGCACCCCATGGGATCAAACACTTGGTTCAGGGGAACCTGTAACATAAGAAATGAGACTGGCTGCTGGAGCCTTGCAGAGGTCAGTGGCAATGAAAGCTTGGGGCTAAAGCAGCAGCCAGTGCAGAGGTGCTCTGGGTCATAATGGGAAAGCATCAGGCTTGTTCTGTCTGCAAGCCTTTGTCTCCCCAAGAGTGAGACATAAAGAGAGAAAGCGAAGAAGTGCATGCTGAGCATGCCTCTAAGATTTTCTACAAGGAGCTGCAGTTCTGGACACACCCGAACTGGGGACAGCCGGGAGATTTCTGCTTCAGAGAGTCACAGTGCTGATGGAGGTGGGTCAGCTTCTTTGAGCTTCAAGTGGAGGCCTGCTGAATTAGACCAAGACTACTAAGTAAGCTTTGTGTTTGAATTTATGTGGCAGAAACTTTTCCCTGTGTGGAAAAGGAGGTGGTCATAAACTCAGATCAAACAGTGTTTCCAGCTGAGAAATCCCCCTTCAGGAAGAAACCATGTCAACTCTAGGCCTGTGCTTATTATCCTTTCTTAATTTTGTACCCTCTTTGCTAGGATTCCTGTACTACAGACAGCAGGAGACAAATAGCAGCCAGGAAGATTCCATGCTTCTCTGGTTAACAGGCAGACATCAAGAGAGACAGTCTGCTGATGCTGAAACCTCCTTTCTCAAGAAAGTGGGTTTGTAACATTAAAATGCTATTTATTCCTGAAATCTGTTGTCACCTGGTAAAAAACAAAAGAAAACAAAACAACAACAAAAAAAAAAAACACCCAACCAACCAACCAAAAATATCAGCCTACCTGTACCACAACACAGTAACTCACAGAAATGCAAACACGACCATAAAACATAACTAGTGATGGGCAGAACAGACAAGGGAAATCCAGGATAATAAGTTGTGAACCCTCTGAAAGCCAAAAGCAGCCCAACAGCAGCGCTCTTACATCACCACTGGATTGCTCCACTGAGCTAAGTGTGATATGGCGCAGTGATATGGTAGTCAGTGTACAGTGGGAATCAGCCACAGAACTGGTAACAGCTGAGTTGAGGAGGACAAGACTGTTTTGCTTATCAACCTGGATTATTTTGTGTGTCCTCTCTTTTTCCCTGATATAAATTCTTTTCATCACATCTATCTATCTGCCTCGCACCTAAGCACTGGAGGGGGTGTGGTACAGCTTTACAGTTCCTGCAGGTCTTCTTCATTACCTTTTATATAACATTTACACAAACTTTTCCTGAGGTGAAACAGAATAAAGCCTTAAAAGAAGTACAGGGGCTGCCTGTGCCCCACTGAGAACAGCCACCAGCTGCCTCCTGCTCACTTCATCAACCACAGCAAGAAATCCAAGTCACATCAAAGAATTACAAATGCTTCTTTCCAATGACCTTCTTCAAGCCATTGAATGGATACTGCACCTGCCAGTATCACACCACTACTTATATGTTATACCAGCACTCAAAACAATTACATGTTTTTAAAAATTGTTTTAAAATGCCTATTTGCAAGGAAAATAACATCTATACCAAAGGGTGAGAACAAGATTTATATAAACACCTTCCAAAATACTCTCTTCTTAACACTTGCTTACATTACAGCTATTTCACTAAGTAAAAGAACACGAAGAAAGAAATAAGCAACTTGCTTTATTCTCAGGAAAAGAAACTTTAAATTAATCCACCTACCCTAAATGAGAATTCAATGTTTTCTCCTCCCCAGACTTCCATTCCTGTGTCATATGAACCAAGATAATCAAAATACTTTTTGCTCACAGAAAACAATCCACCTGCCATGGTTGGAGACCTATAAAAGAGAACAGTACCTCTGAATTGAAAAGCTAAAAATTTAACAAACTAAGCCAACAGATAAAAAAATACAATATATATTTATTTTCCATTTTCTCAGTCTTTTCTGGATACAAAGTGAAAGTCAGACATTGTTCAATTATCATGATACCATTTAAATTTAATTTTGTAGTAAAAAAAATTATCTGAAGCAAGCCTCAGAATGTATAAATATTGTCTTAAAATAAATTTTTGCTATCGCAATGTCCTTGTGTGTAAATAACTTGCTTCTTCCCTTCACATAATAGAACATAAGATATGTTTTTTGGCAGAACTGTATTAGTCAGCTTTGAAATCCTAGGTGCTGTACCTTTATCTATTTTACTTAAGTAATAATTAAAGAAATATTGTGCTTTGGTAATTAATAACATTCTTGAAACCATTAATATCAAGTGAAAAACTCTCAGACATCAATTAAGACTTAAGTAAATATACCACTAAAGATATTTCTTCTCTTTATAAGATCTGCCCATCAGTATGTTTTTAAATTTTGTACTAGGTTTGGTGGATAAAAAATCAGGAGTCAAGACTGAATCCTCATTGAAGATCCAAGGCCCAGAGTGACAGTGAGCTTAAGTGATGTACTTTCAGTAGAGTAGTGTGTGCACATATACATAAACTTGTATTTGTTCAATATTGTTCCTAATTGTTTACAATCTTAGAAAATTACTCTCTTTAAAGTGCCAAGTATATAATGCTGATTGGAACTGAATTCAGCTGACATTTTATGAATTTTACTACATTGCTGTTGAGGTAAATATTAGCAAATGCAAGGTGCAGTGATCAATTACTCTTAACCTGTCAAAACTAATTTTACCATCTATGTTTTTGAAGCAACACTGTCTCACACTGTCATAGGTTGTTAAAATAATGGAATGAGATGAGGCAAGACAGAAGAAAAAAAACCAAGCTCCATAACTAGTCAAGTTCTTCTGTCTCCCTCCAGAACTCATCTTTCCAAACACAGCTGTTGGTGACAACACTCTCAGCACTGCTGCTTTCTCCAGACACTTGTCGAGTTCATGGTCCTTAGGCTACCATGAAACTTTATCCCTCATCGTTTTCCTCTTAGCATGTCAAAGACAATTCTTCTTGTCATGAAGAAAAGAAAGCATCAGATTTGAACTAAAGGTTTTTAAAACATTTCCTCTATTTTGAATTTTTTTGAAGGAGGATGCGGAATAATATATGCTGAGGACTAAATTATTGCCCATTTAAAAAAAATGTTCTCTCGGTTGAGGATAAGGTCATCAATATTTGTGAAGTACTGGGTATTATTATCATGATAAGTAATCTAGAAAAGACTGAGAAAAATTAATCACTCTTTACTTGCTGTAGTTTATAAGATAACATATTACAAATAAAAGTAAGTACTAACAAAATCAAAGTATTAAAAATGCATTCATGCTGGTTTATGATTTTTTTTCTCTTTTCATCATTGCCCATTATATGTTTTTTACCACGTGGAGCTCTTGAGCTCTTTGCTTTGCACAGAGGACATCCCTCGGTATTAATCAGTTACACCCTTTCCAAGTGCTGATAAGCATCTTGGGGAGTTTGCCTAGAGCAGTCTAAAGACTACTTTGTAATAGTAAGGATTCCATATAGAAGATGACATAGGAACTTCATCTTTCAGAGCAATACTTTTTCCAATAGCACCATAAGCAGGAGATATTTTGTAAAACACAGGGAACTAAACAAAATAAGTGATTTTTGGTAATATGCTTATTTCTTATATATTTTTCAGCACCTGGCATTTTCAGGTGAAATAAAAAACAAATTCACAGCATAAGATGCATACAAATTAACCTGATCACATCAGTCTTGGACTTCCTCTGTTTTTGTTCTCTTTCAGGGATAGTATGCCAAGTGAAGACAAGCCTCCAATCAAATCCGCCAACCTGTGGCTCACCAGCATTTCCCAAGTACTCAAATGTATTCCAGTCAATAACATCAATAACAGGGCAGACGACAGCTGTTTCTTCTTCTGCAATCCTGGTATGTTTTTAAAAGAAAAGGGTAGCTTTCATTAGAAACTTCTCTCAAAAGCTAGAACTGAGAAGAGCAAGGAACACTTACAGATACCAAACACTAAGTTTTTCTCCTATTCAATTCATGCTACAATACAAGGAAGTAATGGCTACAAGAATAACGACTGGTTTCCTACTGAGGATGCATCAGGAGGACTCAGCTATAGGCACCTGGCAAGCATCTGTCTTCCCGGACAGTGGAAGTGAGGTATGCCAGATGACTTGAGACAACATATTCAGCATCTGGCTGCCAGAGTCAGAACTACATTCTCACTATTTTCTTTATGCACAGGTTGCTGTGTTTGAGAGAGCAGCACGATTGTAAAGTTCTGCAAAGACAAATAATAAACTAGCCAGCCTCTTGGCCCTCAGAGTCATGGTTGTTCTTGTAACTGTGGTCATCCACAAAAAGTTACATCAAATCTACAAAAATAAATCAAAAAGAAGTTTAAACAACAGAACATGCAACATGGAAACTAGATTTCTAACAATGAAATATACATAAAGGAGGCTTCCAGAAAGCCTGGACACATAGGGAATGAAAAGAGAAACAAGACAGCATGCAGAATGACGTACTCATCAGCAAGGGCAATCTAAAGAAAGTCAAGATCTTTATCATACTAAGACTACATCAGAGCTGATGACATTTCTTGCAGGTCTACTTCTTCAATAAGATAAATCTCTTCCTCCTGTTTCTCAATACCAGGGTTTTCTGGATTCCTTTCCAAAGGCATTTGCCCATATAAATGGCAGTGGGATTCTGTGCCTTCTCAGCTTCTGGAAAGGCATCTCTCAGTACTAGAGGCAACTTCAAGCACACAAGCTCAAGCTAAGGTCTTTCTTCTAAATTACTGTTTAGCATCTTGTCTATGCTAGGCTTCAACATCCCCTGATAGTTCAGTGAAATGAAGTGACTTGTTTGACTTTAAGATGCTGGTACTGGCTTTAGCCCTCAATCTTCTGATTTACATGTTCCAGGTGTAAAGGAAAACTGAACACATTAAATTGTCAAAAAAGTAAGAGATGCAATGTATCTGTCATTCAAAGGGAGAGCTAGTTCCTCATATTAAGCTTAAAACCCACAGGCAGACTAAGAACTCAGACTCTGAAATTGGAGCAGCTTGTGAAACTTAAATGCAGCAGAGAACAGCAGAAGTTCCAAAGAAGTATTGTCTGAGCTGACTAAGACTGCCTTAACTATGAAAGGGTCTCTTGTTGCTGGAGGGAATGCACAGCACAGCTGTTTTCTTCATTATCATCTCCCATTCAAATATTTTTTGGTAGAGCACACAGAAGGGCTTATACAAATATTGCTGTCTCCTGTCTCAGTTGCATAAAGCTTATGTACAAAGCAATGAGAATGATACGTACACAGAGGAAAAAAATCCCAATGAAATGTAAAAATGCTTTGCTGCTCCTGTAACAGTAAGAAAAGGAGTAAAAATCAGGTAGTTGGAAAATTATTTCAGTTATGAAAGGAATCAGGTAAATGAAAAGCCATCTCCTTTTCTGTAAATTAAGAATTAATTAGATGGTACATTTGTAAGCACAGGCAACTTGCAAATACAACCATGTTTGCACTGCAAAATGCACTGTTGTATTGCTCCCATACATTTGCGTCAGATATGCCATGAAAACAATCCCTTAGAGATGTACATCTGCATCTGCAGCAAGAACGGAAAAAATAACAAGACACATTCAGGGCTAACTTTTTGCAGGAGGTGATTTATTACGCCTAAAGTTATCCCACTCCTTCCTCAAGATTGCCATCTAGCGGTGCGCTAAAGAAGTGAAGAATTACAGAATCATCTCTACAGTCACACACAGTTTCTTTGGAAGACAGTCGTTAAACCTATGCTTCGAGCATGGATTACTTAAAATATTATTTGATGTTTACCCCTTTTCCTTTCTTCATATTCTCATTGTAAACCCACACTCATCTGGAATATACCCAGTGTAAAATTTAGAAACAAGGCAAGTATGACAATTTTTAGAAAAGGAAATCTAGATACTATTTCAAATGGACAGGGAGAGTTAGAGAACACATGCCCCGCTAGCTATCAGGAAGGCTTGCACACATCAAGACAGCATGTGCTTTTGGATGTGCCTCTCCAGTTTGCATAGGGCTGTTTTTCCTGGTCCTTCTCAGAAGTCTACAGTACCTGGTGGGAATCTTTAGAGGATGCAAATCAATCCAGTGGTTTGGAGGAAATATTTTTTTTAATTATGTTTTAAAAAGAGCTGGTTTTCTACACAGAATATTTAGGAGGTCTTATTCAGGTACTCTATCAGCATCTCCTAATGGCATCCAAGGGGGTAAAGACATTAACTGACAGTAAGAGTGGCAAAGCAATACAGCCTCATGGATGCGATGCAGGGGCAGCAGGGTCCTGTGGTGAGGTGCGGCAGGAACAGTGAATGTATGGCTGCTGACTATGTGTGGGTGAGGCTTCAAGAATATCATAAATATTCTAAGTTGTAATGGAGAGCTAGTATTCTGGTTTCTATGGTATTTTGTTGGAGCTTTGGGAGGGTTCTTTGCACTTTTGTTTTGTTTGGTTGGTTTTTATTAATGGAAGTTTTCTGAACAGCCTGGCAGATCTGCAGTATAGATGAGAGACTATACAGGTGTAAAGTACAGTGTCCTGGGACTGATGGCTTCGAAGCAAAAGTTAGTGTTGGCATAACACTAACTCCTCCCTATCCTGCCCCTGATGTTTTATATTAGAAGCAGTTTGGAAAGATGGATTTGCTCAGGACTAGGAAGATGATGTTTGTTGACTTATATTCCAATCTGCTTATGTGCACACTGTCCTGCAATAGAGGATGTCCTAGGGTATGCATCCTTCCAGACCTTCTCATCCACAACCCAGGCTGACAGAAGTAGCTGCCTTTCCCAAGGTAGTTTCAAAGCTAGAGCAGTGAGGATTCCTCTTCCTGAGAAAAAGACTTTCTGTTGTCTGAAGAAAAAGACCAGCTTGGTCGTCAGGAGGAAAAAAAAAATCCCATGTCTTGATCTTTCACACTTCCATTTGCTCCCCCCACAGGCACTCGTAGTGCCTCAGGGACCATGCTGCAGTAGCATTTGGTAAACTACGAGTCATTTTTCCACTGCAGAAGAGTGCCAAACTGTCTCGCCTCTTCTTCTCCATCGGGAGAGAAAACCAGCCCAGAGCATCACCTCACCTTTCCAGCAGTGGCTCCAGCCAGCCCTCATGGCATTCACAGTGGCAGTCTAGGAACGTCAGGATGTCTCCTTTTGCCACAGACGCCCCCAGCAGCCGGGCTCGAACCAGTCCCTCCCTTTTATTTGCCCGGATAAGACGCACCTTGCGTAAACCAGCCACATAGTTTTCCAAAGTCTCCTTTAAATGCTCTATAACAAAAAAAAACAAGCAAAAAAAGGAATAATATGGAGCGATCTGTTTATGTCATGTTACAGAAAGCTCCCTCCTCAGTAGCATATTGCTTATAGCAGTACCTTAAATATACTGGCATTTTGAACTCCTATTCTGCTATTACTGTTCACGTTAAGAGAAGACCAGAAAACACACAGAACTTAGGTGGACACAAATCATGGTTATTTTTAAGAAATTAAATGCTTTACATTTGCGTTTGTAATCAAATTCCAGATTTATAAGTGCTTCTCAGATGCTATGTAAAACGTCTTCTCTTAACACAATTCATGTGTGGTGGAAAACACCAGCAGTGCCTTTGTGTCCTGTTATCCAAACTAAACCAAAGAACCAGGCAGGTGTCATTACATGAGACTCCAGGGCAACTTTGGAGCAATCAGAACTTGCTCTAATTAGAAAACCTGAAGGCTCTGATTGGACTGTATGTTATCTATACATGCAAGTACTCAGGTTACAACACAAGAAACGTACTTCCCCATACTAAACTAAATTTGGTCCAGAAATCAAATTTTTCCCTGACACACTACAAGAAAATTATTTTCCAATTAGATGCCTATGTTGTGCAATAAAATGGTTTGTGTCCTGAACAGTGCAACTTTTTCTCCCACGGACTGGCTGACCAAAAAAGCCCATCAGCAATCAACATTATTTATAATTATTCTTCCTACCTTTGTCGCTGTAATCATCTACAAGAATAATTTCTTCCAAAAGAATATCCGGAGATGTCTCAAGAACACTATGGACAGTTCTCAGAAGTGTTGACCAAGCCTCATTGTAAAAAGCTATCACAACAGAGGTTTTCGGCAGGTTATAATAATCATACTTCTTCTCTCTGCATCTGTAAGGGAGGGGATTACATATAGTATAAGTGCAAAAAGCATCTGTTACTTTTCAAAAAGTGATTCTCAAATGAAGAATTTGTATGCTATTTACTAATTGTAAGCAAGAACATAGAAAGGGTGTTAAAAAAAGAACTCTATGTGGAAAAGTCATGCCAGCACTTTCAGGAAGTTGCTCTTCTAGAAGTTCTATTTTCACAGAAGCTTTATGACTAAGATTTTACAAACTCCCAAAATGTCTAAAAAGAAATATAGTAGGAGGTATTCTGGGCTGGTGTACATGCAGTAGCTGTCTTTGCACGATGTTAACTCAAGTACAATAAGCAAAGGCCAAAACATGCCTCAGATTACAGAAAGAAAATTTTAAAAAACAAACAAACAAACAAACTCTCACAAAACACCAACCTAAGTGCAGTAAAACCAGTAACATAAATTACTGATAACTTGTGCTTTGGAAAATTAAAAAAATATATAACTGTAAAGGAACAGCAACACATAAAGAAGAAAAAAAAAACCCCAACTAGCAACAGAACTGAGACATATGTACACTGAAGTAGAAGTTGGAAAGACCACAGAACTGCCAAAACATAATAGTGAAATCCAGAAAGACCACAAACAGACATAGAAATGCTTGGGTTTGGCTCTATGGAGAGCCATGAAGTGCGCAAACCATTGGATTAAGCTCCAGAATGTGTTTTCTATAAATACATACATGAACTTCCCAAATGAATATAAAGATGCCAGGAAACTTTCAGCTGGACCAAAAAGAATGTCCTGGTCTAAAAGAAATTTAAAATAATGCTGGTATTTATTACAGTATCTCCCCTTTGCTTAGAGCATTGCATATTAGAAGTTTTATTAAAACCCAACAGAAATGGTTTAAGGATGTTGGAATTATATCTCTAGCTTACCGCATGGAGTCACCAGGGCTTATAAGGGGCAGAAGGACATACTTCAACTTCTGTAGACTGCTTGGTCACAACAGATACCAAAGCAGGTAGGACATCCCTCTTACCGAAACAGAACAGCAGCAAGTCTTACAAAACCTATGCTATGGGGAGCTAAGGGAAATCAAATTGATCAGTAGAAAGCATGACAGCAAAATCCCTTAGGTCAATTCAGGGGCACGAAAATTCCGCAAAACACTTGGAAAACAACATTAAAAGCAAACTGCTTACCTATGGGACACTGGAAACAGTATTTACAAAGTACTGTGTTTGCAGTTAAAAAACACTTAGAGGTTTCTTTAAAGATTAGGCAACTCTTAAGAACTGTTCTACAGAAAGGTAAAAAAAGTTCAAATCTGAATATTCCTAAAATTAAAATTCTTACGAGAAAAACAAAAGGTCTGTAAAGTACTTCTGTAATAAATACCCAAAAATGAGGAAGGAAAGAGGAGAAATTACACTTGGGCAGAGGATGCTCACAAAAGGCTGCTTCTCAACATGAAAGGAATGCTATGCAACAACACTTTATATACAATATGTATGCATGCATACACACACATAGATAAATATAGAGAGGTAGGTACACATACACACACACACTTACCTAGTGAAGCACAAAAATGCCTGTTCCTCCAGGCTGCAATTTGTCCTGAGGCAAAGGGGCATTGACACAGAGAACTGCGTCATCTCTGGCTGGTGACATGATTGATTTATTTAGCCAAACGTTTATGTATTACCACAAGAGTGACATTTTAATTAATTTCTTTTTTTTCTTAATGCAAAAAAACCCCACGGTATGAATCCAATTTTGAAAATCCATGTTTATTTTAGCCTACTGAAAAGCTTTTAAGTTCAGTACTGCCAGGAAAAAATTCTCCCTTTTTATTACAGTCACTTGTACCAGGTAATTTTGAATTCATTTCTTGATGGAAATAGGATCTTCACATACCCATTGTAGAAAACTGAAGGAAAATACAAATCAATTGAAAAAAACCTTCAGGAACGCTTTCTCTGGAAAATATGGCAGAAAGATTCACAGAAAAATAATGCCATATTCCATTATTCAAAAAAAGCAAATCCAAAAGGTCTAAAGAAGCTTATAAGCCTAATTATAGATTGAAGACTTCAATGGATTTGCCTAAAAATTACATGCTGGAGATGGGAAACATAATTTGGCACACAGCAAGGCAATCCCCAAACTCTCTGTGATTCACTGCATATTGCTGCCTTCTTCCTTGAGCACACCTTACACTACAGGAAAAGGTCAGCCTCCTACAGGACATACCAGACCACATATTTCTTAGGTTTCTGCAGTCAAGCAAGAGGCCAAAACTAAAAGGTAGGCTTTATTTTCTAGCTCCGTGGTGGGAGGCAGCACAGGAGTGCAGAGAAGTGACTGCCCATGGTGGCAGGACAGGCTGCTGGCCAGCACAGCCTCCCTGCCCTAAGCAGTGCCCAGACACCCAGGAGCACACAGCTCCCAAACAGGCCGGCTGGACAAGGCTGCCATCCCTCCGAAGAAATAAACCATCTCTCACCTTGCATATTGAAATACACAGAGCACAACTGAAAGTTCAGTTCTCAGTACATTATGTTTATTTGGGGGAAATACTGCATCCAGCGCTGGCACCCCAAACGTAAGAAGGACTTGGACCTGTTAAAGCAAGTCTGGAGGAGGACCATGAAGATGAACAGAGGGCTGGAGCGCGTCTTCTATGAAGACTGCATGGGAGAGCTTGGACTGTTCAGCCTGGAGAAGAGAAGGCTCCAGGGAGATCTTATAACAGCCTTGCTCTAAAGAGAGCCTACAAGAAAGCTGGAGAGGGACTTTTTACAGGGGCCTGTAGTGATAGGACAAGGAGGAATGGCTTTAAACTTCCTAATTAAAGGAAAACTAGGAAAAAAGAAAAGATTGGGGAAAAAAATGCATTCTTCAACTTCTATGCAGATTTTCATGTTTATCTCAAAAATTATTTCCAAGATATATTTCTTGTTCAATTGCTACAAGATCTCTAGTGCCAGCAGTCTCAAGTATGGATGTTAAAACGAAGTACATTTTTCCTTAACTTCCTGTAATGAAAGAAATGTTGGAGTTTTGCTGAACCTTAAAAATTAATCCCACTGGGGAGATTACAAACTCACAGCATTTAAACCCTGCAAAAATTACAGAGTAAGAAAATCTTAAAAAAGCTAACGAATCCCTGAAATGGAAATGCCTGGAAGTGTTGCTGAATAACAATTAAGTGGCATGCATATGGACACTAAACATTACCACTTCACAGGCTTCAAAAAAGCCCTCTACAAGTTTAAAACCTGGCTTAAAGCATAGCGGTCATAACTCAGCTTTTCCATTTCTCAATGCCTATTTACCACAGAAGCACCTTAGCAACACATCTTCCGTATTCACCTTTGCAAACCTCACATACTTTAATTCTCTATGTGTCAGCCAAGTATCCAAGCTCCTACTTTCCAAGTGAATAACTTCACTCCTACTTTGGGCTATTCAGAAAAACAAATGCGTTACAGTATGTCATTAAAATTAGAGGGAGGATAAAAACTGGTGACAGCAGTCCCAAAATATGTTTTTGCAGACACTGGGAATGTGTATTTATACTGCTTATACTGCAGCCTGCTTTCAGCTTCCGACTAACGCATTCTTTTAGTGCCACCCTCAAACCCGTAACACCGTCCTTTCCAATACAGAGAATCTTGTTAAGACAGGATTAATTGCATTTCACATTAGCCATCCTAAAAGCTAGGTGCTAGCTTTGAGCTAATCATCTGGACTCTGCATGTCCATAAAGACAGATCCAGATCCACTCTCCTCACCCTCCTTAAGCCATTTATATAGCACAGCCAAACAGACCTCTGTGGCTTCCCATCTCCATCTATACAGGTTTAACTACAGAACAGTTGCTTAACTTTTCTACAACTAAAGTTAAAGTACCTATAGTCCCTATTACTGGCTGCTGATACATCATCTTGAACCTCATTATCGTAACTACCAAATGCTTCATAAAAACATAACACAGACTCAAGGAAATTATTTGCCTGTAAGTGTGGCATTTCCAAGCATTCCAATAAATGCAGGTACATTTGAAGTCCCACATATTTTTTCACTACTCTCATGATCTTATTCAACCAAAGGAACTTCACTTCTTTGTAATAATTACTTATATTTTAGAATAAACAACCACCTAAATTAAAAATGAATGCATGTTGAGTGGTTTTATTTTCTTCATAGTACACAATATCTCTAGTCAAGATGATTTTGGAAACCATTATCAGATACAGGGACCAGTCACTGAGGAAACACCTGTTGCCAGCATACCTGATAAGCCTTTTTAGAGTCAACATAATAAACACATAAAGTTTTAAAGTTAAGACAACATCTACATTTTAAAACTCTAATTGTGTTCATCCATGAATTTTTACATCTCTAGATGGGAAGAAAGTGAAAATAATGCTAATACATGCCTGAATACAAAATCATGTTCACTACGAACATCTTTCCTGAAATTTTTATTACAGCATCTACTCAAACATCTCAGTTGACCAAATGTAAACAGACGCAAAGCATGTAAAGTGTATCATCATACATCCAAATTCCTGTGGTTTTTTAGTTTTGCCTTTTTTACACCACATTTTTAAGCCCTAGTCTAAATGAGAATATACAACTGACAAGTTTAATAAATTAACCTTGGAATCGACTACACTACAAAGTCTTCTGTTAGCAAGTTTTACAATAGGTTATTTATGAGAAACTAAGGAAACATCAGTCAGGAAATGTCTAAACAAAATTAAATGGGCTGCTTTGAAGAACATTTGTGTCAATTAATGTAATCACTCAATTTATTTCATTGTAAGGAGCTCTTTCTCTTAGAGATGTGTATCTATACACACGGAGAGAGAGCATGAATGTGTGCACACCGGGCACACTGCCATGAGTTAATTAGGAATGGTTGCCGACATGCTCTTACTTAAGACTTTCACCACAACTGTGACAATTATAAAGCAAGGGAAAATACACTTTTAATCTCCAAATTTAATCTTCTATATGCACAGTTCCTCATATTTTAAGAAAAAAATATTAAATGCTCTTTGAGTTTTCAAAGATTTGTTAAGAGTACAAACTGCTCATAAATTATTTAATGTTTTCTAAAGGTATATGATATAAGTTTCACTTTTGAAGTTTCAGTGGGAGTGCCTGAGGCAAGTTCAAGATTGCGTAGCTTCTCTCAAGAAGTGCAAAACGGAATATGTCACTGCTATATCTGATTCAACGTGATGTATGTGACTACAGTACCTGACATTGCCATATACACCCCATCATAGTGTCATCCAGAAAACACTGCCAGGGTCCTACTTCAGGCTGGCTTTCACACAGTGGGCTAGGAACCAGGTTGACTGGGTTTATGATGGACTGTAGACATTCTGACTCACCACACAATCTCCTTTTCTCTTCTTAATTACAATGGTTAAAACACTGAATTAAACAGTAGATGCCCTTTTAGTAAGAGGTGCGCTCAAATGTGGTATTTTGTAGGCTGTAAGCAAATAAGGCTGATGGGGACAAAGGGCAGGAACCATGGGCATTTCAGTCTAATTTCACCTTCTCCACTCCCACTCCATAAACTGCGGAGGCAGCAATGTGGGCTCTGGGATCTGCCACGTATCTTCACCCAAGAGAAAACACCTCCTTCTTTCACCCTCCCAAAGCTATTGCAGAGCTGTACTGGGGTCTTCCTCCCCTGCCCCCCCC
>VWZG01004485.1:312128-341357 GCA_013396735.1 Grallaria varia | reverse complement strand
CCTTCCCCACTGCACCCAGCAGCAGCTTAAGGTTCAGCACATCCATCCACAAGCATCCCAAGCTCTGCAGCATGACACAGATGGCAGCACTGATTTCTAAGCCACCTCACAGAGTTACCAAGGTTGTGTCACCTACTCCACGCTGAACATACAGTTGGATGTCCACTCCTCACCCCTTCTTAGGGGAAATCAAAGGAATCTCCATGCCTCCGGATTGGAGGCCTTTGAGAACGCATGCAGAATCAGTCTTGAGGAGAAAAGACAACACAGAAAGAACCGTGCCTCTCCAACACCGCCTATGGAGACTTTCTGCTGTGCCTTTTGTAACCGGGCTTGCCTGTCTCGCATCGGCCTCTTTAGCCATCAGTGCGCTTGCAGCAAGCGTGGGTAGAGCCCTTCCCAAATCTTCGTTCACGAAGCCTAGCCACGATGACTAGGGGAAATCAACCAGTGGATAAAATCTAGCAGGTGAGCCAAAAGCACTGCCACCCTATTACATCAAAGCCTGGGGTATGGAAGTACGGTATTCCCAGTGAAATTAAATGATATGATAAATAAGATTATTTTTATATTCTCCAAACACTACCCAACTTTTCATGCTAAATTTATTTTCTCACATGAAACTACCTTGAGCAACTGTCAGTTCTGTGGTTTTCTCTTTAAGAAAAAAAAAAAAAGTCTTATCTAAGCAGGAGAGGCTCCACCTGGTTTTGCACACCTCCACATGTAATAGTGTTCCACTATTACAGAAAAAGCCAGTGACATTTACGAAAGGTGTGCCTTGGTCCAATCAGCAACGCAGATAGCAGCAAGTTGCTGATAACACTATTCGGGGGCAAGGCTGGAACACTTAAGCAACATAAGTTCAGGTGATGCTGGCCTATACTTCCCCACCACCTGGTCCCAGCCCAGCAGCTTAGCAAAAAGCTCCCTAAATTATGTCTGCTGAAACAAACCATGTTAGAGAGACCCCCGCCCTGTACAGTCTATAACACCGTGATATGATCAGCTCTCTGAAAAGAGAGGCTAGCTAGATTGTGAAACAGTTCCCCAGGTTATCTGATATTTTCCAGAACAATTCTTCCAGTTACAATAAGGTCTTGACAAGACAGACTGCCAAATGCCGTTTTAAGGTTTCAGATAATAAAGGGCTGCGCTGCCTAGTATAAAGCATTGTGAGAAGTAAGGAAGAAAGATAGGAAGTCTTAAACTGAAGAAAATATCTGCTAAGAAATTTGGGGGGAAGGACAGAAAGCAAATTTATGACAGATTAAAAGTACATTAAGAAAAAACATCTAGAGAGCCCACCCATGAGAGTTGACTAAATCGATATCCTAAAATCCAAAATCAAAGAAATTCATAGAGCCTCCTAAGTCCAAATTTTTTAGATAAAGATTATAGAAATTCCTACCTGGTCCAGATTCTGGGTGTGCAGATGACAAAGAAATTCTGCACATGAAGGTGGGGAAAAATAAATTGATTTTCACTTTATTTTGCTGATTTGAAAAACTAGGTACATTTTGCTCAAATGGTTACCCATGTGCGATTTTCTTTGCACAGAGTCCTATAATTTCCTACACCTACATTTGGAAAGTTACTTTCATGTGAGTACTTTGATTCAGGACAAGAAAAATATTTCACTAAGTAGCGAAAGAAGTTATTGTATCCATCACCAAAGGTAACATGTGGATGCACTTGGTCCTTAGAGACATTGTGTACAGTAAAGGCACTTCTTGAATAAAGAAAATCGTGATTCGTGCTTACTATCAATCACTAAGTTGGGAACTTTGTCAATTTAAAAATGAAATCAGCTGGAACCAAGCACTAATCTAGATGTCAAAGGAGGCTAAGGAAGTTTACCAGAAGCTGGAAAGAAAAACGGTTAAAAAATAATCATGTGAGCTTTTCTGAAAAATATTTGCAGGTGATCATTAATAAGATCATAATGACAAAAAAAAAGAGTGATATATTTTTACAGGAGACAGGAAACAAAAGCAGTAAAATATCCTAATTATCAAAGTACTAATGGAAGCATTGCTCCATTTTGTACTGCTATAAAATGCAAACAAAAACAACAGTAAAAAAACAAACATGAAAAAACAAACAAAAAACCAAATCAAAACAAACAAAACCAAACCAACTAAAATTCTATGAAGAAGGAATGAGATGTCCCAGAGAAACACTGCTTTGACGGTCTAAAGCCTATTTATATATGCGAAGACTCCTGCCAACTAACTAACACTAATATAATGACTAAAATGACAATTAATGTAGCTATAGTAAGCAATTACCTATACCAGAGAAGTTCAGAAAACAAAGGAAAAAAATCCAAGCCCAAATAAGTGACCATAGTGTTACAAAACCACACCAAATACCCCTGGAAGTGTTTAATGAGAAGCATTTGCTCGTAAGAAGCAGTGTGCTATGTCTTCTAGACTCTGATCAGGTGTAAAGCATGGGAATACCCATGCCAAAGCCAGCCCTGGGCACAAGATGTGCCATCAGCTCTATCTTTAGAGGAAAAGGATGTGCCAGCAAGGTCAGGCTGCTGCAGCTAACCTCTTCAAAGAGTTCATATTTCCTACATGCACTAAAAAAAAAAAAAAAAAAAAAGTCACTGTAATTATTCCACCTTTAGATAAGAGATGAAAGACAAGCTCCTGGGTGAAGTCCAGCAGTCATGGTGCACTGAGGAGGAAACACCTGGCTGCTGAGCCTTTTCCTGGAACACAATCAGGATAAAACTCTAGAAAGAACATGTGCCCATCAAAATCAGACGTTGTGTTTTTGGGACTAGAAAAGGGACCAAAACCCAGTATCAAGGTTTATTCTGGGAATGTGCTAGCAAGACATTATCAGAGAAGCATCCTGGATAATTTGGTATTTACAGCCCAGAAAACAAAATAAACCATAGAGGAAAGTGAGGCTGTAAGAGAATCACATTCAAATCTGGAAACAAATAGGAAAAAAGAGTTTTGAAAGTCAGAAAAATCTTAGCACAAGATTGTTAACCTAAACTCAAACACAATATTACCCCAAAATAAATAATATTACAGGCATAAATGATGGTGACAGAGAAGCCCAAGTATTTTTTTATACTATCCATCTATATAAAGATACTTAAAGATATAAAGACAGATACTTAAATATACATATATAAAACCATACATATATAAAACATTTATATAAAGAATCTCTATCTCCAAAACACAGAAAATTACCTACAATTGGCAAATGAATCTTTAAAACTTTTTTTATAGCTGCAAAATATGCAGACCACATTCAATATTTTGGGGGGGTTTGGGGCTACTTAAAATCACTTGACAGTTAAGGAAAGACAGGAAAGAATTAAAAATCCATTTCCTTGTGATCACAAGTAAAATGAGCCCCAACGGCTGATTTGGAGCTTCTACCATGAAAAACACAACACAAAAAGCTGAGTTGGCACAAAAATGCCTATCCCTGACTTGTTCCTTCTGTAACAAGAGTCAGGCAAAAGGCTGATAGTGTGATTTTACAGAAACCATTCCCAAAGTAAATGCAATGCACCCCTACTGTGAGACATAAAGAAAGAAAAAAAAAAAAAAAAAAGAAGTTAGAGTGTCTAAAATCAGGAACAGTGCTTGAGAACAGCCCATAATCTGAAAGAACCAAGTAGAAAAAAAACTGGAAATGTATTTCTCACTGTAATAACCTAGAAAAGGCTGTCTAAGAGAACGTATCCGTTGTCTGCCTGATCCTGCAGTCCTGTAAAACAAGTACACAACAAGAAGCCCCATGGGGCAGGATGCAGACGTGTCGCTGCAGGGGGAGAAAGGCCGAGCAACAGTGGCCAAATGTCACAGGCCAGAGCTCATCACATTGTACTTAACAGGGCATCAGCCCCAACAGGGCCCTCAATAAGTCACAGTCTGACAGAGGATGCTTGCTGGTTTTAAACCTCCTAAAATTGTTGCTTCCCTTATGTGTAAAAACTCAAGAAATGAAGAAGACAAGTTGGGAAGACAAGTTAGGCCATTCAGACAACATCATGATTGGGGGTGGGGGGGAAATAAATCACTGTGGCAGTGATGTAGCCTTGAAAGAGGTGTCCAAAGAAGCTCCATCCTTGGAGATTTGGAGGTTGGACCAGAGACTGAAGTTTCCTTTCAACCTCTGTCCTTCTCTGACCCTATGCTGTATTTCACTTTGTACGAACTGTATCATCATTTAGTAACTTCATTACATTCTTATCCATAAGATTTTTCCAAAAGAATACTCTTAGAGATTGTTTATATGTGGTTGTTTATGTGTATGCTTAAGTATATATATTTATTTATGCATATCTGAATACATATATGTTCACACACACATATATATACACACACAATACTAGCCATCAATAAAACTAAAGAGTTCCTGTGTGATGAAACAAATTATCTGTTGCTGATCTCGAGCGCAGACAGTTAAAGGAAGTAGAAACTGTCTAAAGGAAACAGTAGAAGTTGTTGAGTTTTTCAGGTCTGTGGTTCAATTGAAACAGCATCAGTTCTCACAAAAACCATGTTACAGTGGTGAGAAAAAGAAGGATAAAGACCTTATGAATATTTTCATTATTGGGGATATATTAGTAGGAGAAACATCTAAATTTGAAACTTTCTGGATTCATAGTCAAATATTATCAATCAGTACATTATTTGAGAAAGCAATCTCAGCCAAACTGCTCTTCTCTCCCTGCATAGTATTAGCAGACATAGGTATTAGCAAATAACTGCCACATTTCTGTTCTGAAAGCAGTCCAGTGTTGTACTGCTACAACATGTAGCAGTAGAAGAAGGTTTTTTGTCATCAGTTTCTGATAAAGAAACACCTTTTGCCATAATTTTGCATATCACATTTAATGGCTTATGGGTTCAGATACTCTTAATCTTATTCCAGTTTTCAATGGATTCAAGTGTTTGTATCCAAAAGGCGGGTCACTGATGAATTTGGGAGGACATTAAGGTTAAGAGGAGCAGGGGCCATCCAGGTGGTTGGAATGTTGCCTCTATTTCTCCTTCTTTCATCCTCCCATTTTACCGGTGTCTAGAATTTCTGGACTTGCCTCCTACACAGAAGAATATGCTGAAACAGACCAAAACCCCATAGCCCAGAATAGAGTCTCCAAGCACAGTATCTGTCAATATCTCGTGAATATTTGATTTAAATTTTCTAGTAGATGGACTTCCTTATTCTTTACAGTAAATGGATTTTTGGAACAAGGAGGTGGCAGAATTTGCTTTATCTACTTTTTGTCAAACCTGTATTACAGTAGCCCACGAAGAGGTACCCTTTCAGTAATACATCTGTCATTCAAGCTGAAGACCTGCAAATTAGTCACTTCCTTATGAAAGTCATGCTCTAAGCTGAACAGCATTGGGTTCAACACAGATTCTACAGGACTTTATGAGTGGCCCTCCAATATTTAAAACAAAACAAACAAAAAACAAAAAACAAAAACAGAACCCCACCAACCAAACAGAAAAGCCCAAAACAAACATATCCTGTCTTCAGTTATTTATAAATGTAAGAAATTTCCACCTTATTTCACTGTTGTTTAGGAACTCATCAAAAGCACCTGGAAACAACAACAGAGTTCTTTATCCATATAATTATGACCTTCAAAGAACTCAAATAGGTTTGTGAGACACGTCATCCTTGACAAAAGCCTAGCTGAGTTTCTCAATAGACCATGCCTACCCATCTGCTACAAATTCTTTCCCTTACCACAGTTTGTAAATAACATGGTTGGAAGAGATCCAAGGCTTGCCAGCACACAGTTCTCTAGTTCTCCTCTGGGACTTAATTTTAAAAATGGTGTATTTGCCACCTTCTGGTTTTCAGGTACCAAAATTGTTTCACTGATCACACTTAAAATTTAGCTTTTGCTTCATTTTCATGAACAGCTGAACCTTAGTTTCTGTCTACCATTACTACTTATTTCCTACCATTGTAGCTTCACCCATCACTGAAATGTTCATCACAGGTCATAAATGGTCAAGCATTACTAAACTTAAAATAAAAACCACTAAGTAATATTTTCCCTAGACTTGACATTTCAATCTGTATAGCCTCTAATGCTCTAATGTTAAAATGAAGTGCAATGAATTTCTATCACTATGGGCTTGGTGATAATTTTTGACCTTTTTTNGTATGCTTTTTTTTTTTTTTTTTTTTTTTTTTTTTTTTTTTACTTCAATCACTTACATGGTCTTCCTTATTAAGAGAGGGAGTTAACAACTTCAGTGCAAAACTCCCTTTGGGGAAGTTTTTTAACATTTGCATTGTGAGTTGGATAGAGGCTCTGGAACATTTCTCCCATAATTTAGATTTAACTGTGTACTAAGGCATGAAACACCTGCCAGCAGATACAACAGCAAGTACAATATAGCCCCAGCTTCAGAAGGAAATTATCTCAGAGATTATGTCACTGATGTTTTGCGATTCTTTTGATTTGGATATATTTTGTCATTCAAACATCCACATATTCAAATCAAAAAGGGTCTGTCATTGTAGCAAAATCTATCCATTTATTTACATTATTTTCATTTCTAGAATCATCACCCACACACATCTATAATGTCCACTGTTCAACAACTGTGATCTCTCATTTCCTCTAACATCCTGTCATAGAGAAATGGCAGAAGTCCAAAATAACTCATTGAAATGATTTAATTCTTCCCATGTAAAAGCAACTAAAATGGTGCTTTTGGACCTATGGTCTACAGGCTGCTTATAAGGGGGGGGAGTAATACATAACTAAGAAAAACAAGCCTAGTGTCAGGCTTAAACTTACGATAAAAAGGCCTTGCATTTGCATTGCAGCTTTTTGAGAGTCATCATAAGACTCATGTTTTAGATTCAGCACTTACCACTAGAGTTGGTAAAATATTGGCCAGGACACACTCATATGAAATGAATGCATGGGAGAGACAGAGACCTGCTTTTTTCACAGCTCTTTGCTACCATATTGTACAAACCTGCTGCAATGAAATAAACCTGTTGAAGTCAAGGCCAGACTCTGAGGAGTCAGTAGCATCCATGGCTCCATCCTGAACCCTTAGGCAGATGGCACATAGAATCACAGAATCACAAAATATCCTGAGCTGGAAGGGACCTACAAGCATCGAGTCCAACTCCTAAGTGAATGGCCCAACACAGAGGATTGAACGCAGGACCTTGGTGTTATTAGCACCAAATTCTAACCAACTGAGTTAATCTCACCCATAATTGGCTATCCTGTTCCTCTCACCAGCTGGCCACTCACTCACAGGATGGCCCATGCTGCGGTGAACATGCAGCTACACCAAGTATTTGTGTCAGGCCAGGACAATCAAACCTGCTATGCCACGCTGGCTTTACAGCTGCACTGAACCGTTGCCTGTAAACTAGAACCACCTAACCAAACAGGATCTAATCCTTACTTTACAACTGCTTATGCAATCATCTCCCATTGACTTCATAACTGTAAACTTAATTTATAAACGAAAATTGTCCCAGCAACTAAGCATCCCGGAACAAGCAAAGTCTCGCTTCAGAATAACCTTACGCAACTCTGAAAGCACAATTTCTAGCTCACTCCAGGTGATAATAAAACAATCTACTTTATACTGTGTGGCATAAGACATTTGAACACAATGAACAGCAGAAGTCTGGAAAGCTTAACGTTTGTAAAGCTGGGAGTGACTGGAAAAGAACGCTGCTGTCTGCCGTGACTTACCCAGGGGCCAGCAGCGGGAGGCTGTTTGAGGGCTGAAACCACACTGCCAGGGCTGCCGGGGCAACACCACCGGCTTGCACACGCATCACCACTACTTGTGCTGCCTGGCGGAGGTGCAAAGTCACCCACGGACGTAACTCGGAATGCGAACGTGATCTGAGAGCATTTGGGAGGGGAAACAAAGTTTCAAAAGCCTCCACATTTCTGAGCGAGACGCAGCCAAGAGATGCAAGAGAGACGCAACCCCGCGCTGGCCGCTGCCCGCAGTCGCTCCGGCTTGGCAGAGCGGCCGCAGCAGCCACACCTGCAGGAGCGCGGCTCCTCTGCCCGCGGTACTCACAGCGGGTGCCAGCGCTCGGGCAGGCGGCGGTGCAGGGAGATGCGGTCGCTCAGGTAGATGTTGATCTGGTGCCGGCGGATGCTCTCCTCCTGGCGGCGCTTCTCGCTCGGGCTCAGCTCCAGCCGCACCGCCTGGCCCAGCTCCCCCAGCGCCCCGGGGTCCAGGGCAGGCTTGGCGTACACGGGCCGCCGCAGCAGCTCGGTGCCGAGGGACGGCGGCAGCGGCGGGGCGCGGCGGGCGGCGCGGCGGGCNGGGCGGGGGTGCCTCTCAGGGACGCGGACACGGGCGCGCCTCCGCCCCGGGCGGACTCGGCGAAGTTCTCACGGACCTGCCCGAGCCGCGACGCCCGCCCGCCGCCGGCGCTGCCTCCACCAGGAAACCCGCCCGGCTCCTTCGCCGGCGGCTCCTCCTTCCTCCCCGCCCCGCCGCCGGCCAGCCCCAAGGGCGCGGCGCGGAAGAGCCGGGCGCGGCGCTGCGGGCGGGGAGCGGCGCCCCGGGCAGGGCGTCCCACCCGCTCTCAGCCAGGGGCGCTGAGCCCTCCCGGCCCCGCCGTCCGCCCGGGAGCCATGCCCTGCGGTTTCCCGGTGGTCGGAAAGCTGCTCGGCTACCGAGGGTCCCAGCACCCCAGGAAGGCACACGGACCTCGCCGGTTCCGGGCTCTCCCCGGGGACACAGCCCATGGATGGTCCCGACACAGCCCGGGGCAGGGAGAGAGCGGAGGCCATCTCAGTTCTGCTGATGTTCTCATGTACAGCTGGGATGTGGGGAGGAGGGAGGAAGGCACACCACACACTTGCTGTCACCCTTCAAGGAAAAGGTGATCTGGTTACCCTGAAGCTTGAGGGACCTTCATAAACACTGGTAGCTACATGACAGATACTCAGGGGAACATCCAACAAGGAAAAGTTTGGCTGGCACAGAGCTGCCAGGGCCACAGCAAGCCGCTTTGGCCATTGGAAGGGACAGCCAACCCTCAGCATTGCTGTCTCCTGACAGAAATAGCCAGGGCTGCAGGAGAAGTGCAAGGGACTAGAAAGAGCTTTGGGGCCAAAGGACACAAACTGAAAGGCAACCAGGCTATATCCATTCTTCTACCTCCAGAGGAGCATGTGCTTCAGGGGAGCAGAACATGGGCCAAGAAGTGTTACAGTGCGCTTAATCACAGAGGAGCAAAGAGAGCTCTCTGTGGACTGTGGAAAGAACTTTAGGTTCCAATATTCCCTGAAACAAGATTAAAACTCAAACAAAGTTAAATGTTGATACCAAACCCCGATATTTTCATTTTATTAATTGTAAAAAGGGCAAAGAGAAAGGAAAGGAAAAACAGAAAAGTTGGGAAAAGGTAAGGTTGCTTTAAAAGCACTGGACAGTATTTTACCGCCACTGCCTGTCTGCTGAGATGCGGGGGGCGAAGCAGTTCCTGCCTTTCTTTTTCTTCTTTCTGCCGCTTGTGATGGTTGTCTGTGGCTTCGGGGAGGTCTGGCAGCTTGTTAGAATGCGGTCCCTGGAGTGCCGCCGTGATGCCTGGTCCCTGCCGCTCACGTTTTAGCAGTCGGGCAGCCGCTGGGCTGTGCAGTCACAATTCCCGTCTCGGCAGGCAGCAATTTCGGCTCTCCAGAATATGGTAGGGATGCAGGAACAGGGGGTCAGAACTCAGGCGTGTGGTACGGCTGGTTTGTGTTCTCCCCGGGCTGGCAGCACCGCAGCTCCCTGTCGTAAGGTGGTGGTGAGAAGAGGCGCCGAGGGCAAGGGTGCTCAGCTCCAGTCTCCTTAGGCAGAGAGACCTGCAGAGCGGGTGTCTCCCTTCCCCTCCTCTCCTAATTTTGCGCAGTTTTTGCTTCACTTTCTATAGGGGTTTAAAATCTTTTTGCTACGGTTCGTGTTGCACGTAGCCTTCAGGTGTCCAAAGAGAATGATAAACAGGCACAATGACGGAGCATTTTTGGAAGCATTTTTTGTATTTATTAGGACTTTACAGCCCCATAAGCCCTCCAGACCCCAATATGCCCCCAGACCCTGACACACCCCAGTCCCTCCAGATCCCCCATAACCTGCCTAGATCCTGACACACTCCAATCCTTCCAGAGCTCCCCCAGCCCCATAAGCTCCGGAGGCTCCAATATGCCTCTGGTCTCCAGCCCAGGTATCTATATAGGGTATCTATATGCCCACTATGCTGAACCACGCCCCGCTCTGACACAATAAAATTACTCCTGTAGAACTATGGATGTCACTGAAAGGGAGCTCTTGGAAGCAGGCTTGGAAGCTGCTGTGATTTACTGACTACTGTGGTGGATAGTTTCATTTTATTTTTTTTTCTTTCACGTTATATAATGTGATATAAAATATGACAAAGACTGCTTCTGGAAGAAAAAATATAGAAGAAATTAAGAACGGTAAATCACCAACTCAGAATCGTTGAGTTTTAGATAGTATCTTAGCGTCCTGATTGACAATATTTTTCTTGTACTTAGCTACTGTTAGTAAATTTAATTTTTTAATTAAAAATTATTTTGCTTCTTAAATATGTAAACTGAAACATTTTGATCTTATTTCAAGTAATATATTTAATTTTTCAGATGAAATTACATGCATTCATGCATTTTCTTAATCTTAAAGAAGTTTAAAAGACTACACATTGAAGCAAACACATTAAAAACATTAGCAATGTTGAACAAATAAGTATGAAAAAATTTTACAGACCAGTAGAGTTATGGATAAAAATGCTAAAACTTTATTATTGCCAGTGAGTCATAGGGGAGGTGATTTTTTTTTAATTACCTAAACAATAATTACCAACTATGAAATATAAAATCAGGCATCAAAAATTTGATATTAAAACACAAAAGGGAGAAATGGATTTTGGAGGGAATATCCTTGGTGTGAGTGAAGGACTTAAGACACAAAAGAAGTGGATATTTCAGCACATTTATATTTGGAAATTTCTCCTAAAAATAACTTTAAGTAAGCAGACTCTCTTCTGTTTCCAGTCACTTTTGAAAAGTTTTTGGTCTGTGTCAGGCATTTACCAGGGTATCTGCAGAAACCTGCAGAATCACAGGCAGCAGCAAAAATAAACATTAGTGGAAATCCATCCCCAGCAGCATTCAGTGCTTTAATAGTGTTTCTTCTCCATGGGGCCAATCCTAGGCATTTTGTTGACTGAATGGTCCTTCTTTGGTCCTTCTTTTCAGCTCTTGGACCTAATTATGAGGGCATTTTGGCAACAGGCTTAAGCAGCACAACTGTATAACTAGCTCTTTAATAACACATCTAGTTTGATGATTTTAGTGTTACTTACTCTGCACTGTGCACAAGGTTATGACTTAAAGTAGGATATATAATACTGGCATTAGAGGTGGCTAAAGCAGAATATTTAATACTACAACATTCAGGGCTTAGGAGTGTCTTGTGCCTTAAGTATTTTTAAGGCTGAATATTGGACTGTTGTCTAGAGTCAGAAAATATGAAGTTAATTAAAGGCATTGAAGCAAAAAAGAGATAACCAAGGCAAAGGAAGTAGATTAAAAAAAAAAATCACAATGATGAGCAGGTGGAAGGGGAAGGAACAGAGTTTTGTTACTAGGATTGCTTGCCTCCTTGAAATCTGAGAAACAGGAAAAATGGCAACTGCTTCTATTCTTCACTGCCTAATGATACATGGATTGACTTGTTAGAAAAGAAGGAAAAGCATCCATAACCTCATCAGAGGCAGAAATTTTAATGCACAGATTTTATTCTGTTGAATTTCCTATGAAAACCAGTGTACCATATATATTTTATAAACATGCTTCTATTATTGCAATTTATAAAAATGGAAGCCAAAAATCTTATTAATGAAGTATTTCTGTCTGACATAATATTGACCTGCATTGAAACTTTTGGACTAAGTGGGAAATGGAAGTCAGTAATGCACCAGCTTTTTGACTTACACTGCTCAGGGACTACAAGCTAGCTTTGAGTAGTTCCATATTTTCTTAAAATAACATTTAGAGGCATGGAAACAAAATCCATTCATATTTTGATTCTATCTACAGGCATTCACAAAATGTTGTACTTAAAAAAAAAGAATAAATTCAGGGCTTGGGGAAGGAAGGACTGAGATTTAACACATCAGTATTGCCTTTGGAGAAGGATTAGCATAATATCCTGACTAAGGAGGACCAGCCACCTTCCAGTTTAATGGCTGGCCTAGAGCCAAGGTAGTGAGTAATACAGAGAAGCTAGCGGGCTTATGGAAACAAGGGGACATCTGGGTTCAGACAATTGGAATTATAGATATGATAGCAGAAATTCAGCACTGATGGGAATTGGGTAGCTGGTGACCTGTACCACCTTAAGGTGAAAAAATAAGTAAAGTTGAAGTAAAGAGAAGAAAGCCCTAAGGTAGGCTTTGATACATTAAAGTTGGGCATTTGACTTAGCTTGGTCGTTAGCATGCAGAGCTGAGCAAAATCAAGTAGTGGGGAAAGACCACCTGGTGAAGGGCAGAGTGCTCCAGAAGGCTTTTGTACACCTTGGCGTCTTATTAAATTCATGTTTATGGCAATTACAAGGGTGGCTGGAAGAGAGGCTGGGCGGCAAGCAGAGCACAAAGACATAAATATTTTAAAAGAATATAGTACAGTGATATTCAGTATAGTATCTCAACTCCATATTAATAACTCTGCTGCAAGATGTTACTTGACTGACACTGTACATAGAATAAATATGAGGTTTAGTGTTGCTCAGGGCAGGTAATGGAAAGACATATGTTAGACATGTTTGGGGAGGTCTAGCCCCAAGTTTGCACATAATGGGCATCATTCTGTAAAGTAGTGAAAGACAAACACAAATGTAATATTTCTTTGTTTTGCTAAGGGCCTTGAGTAAAACTATAACAATTCCAATAAATGCATGCAATCCCATAAGAAAGCTCCTCAGCAGACAATGCAGTCCCCTGTGGTAGAAGAGGTGCACAACCATTAGGACATTTATGGAAACTGCTGAAAATACTTAACTAGTAATTAGTGAGGGAAGGCTGGAATAATGTGTCTCTCTCCAGTAAGATGGCTGCTTCCTTGAGAGGGCTAAGTATCCTATTTGAAATTATGTATGTTCAAAATGAATTGCAATTAACTGTAAAAAAATACCAAACCACAACATAGAACCAGACAAAAATTCAGATCAGACCCTTTCTTGTATATATTTGGGGTTATGGTGAGCAACAACTTTTCTTTGCAGAAGAGAGCTACTGTATCTGAGAGAGAAGAGAGATGAGAGTCCCTGTAAGTCTGCAGAGAGGTGAGCACCACTTTTTGTGACCTCTGCTTGTGACAGAGAAGCAGGGCAGCCAGCGGCTCACAGTCTCAAAGACAGGAAAAGAATTAATATACCTTTGTGGGGGTATCATACTCTGTTGGGGCCAGTGTAGACCTAGCCAGACTGCCTCACTGCCAAGACAGGTCAGTGGCTGAACCTGCTGACAGTGATGGAGGAAGTTTGTGCCAAGGCAGGAGCTGGGTTTGCTGGGTCTCCGATTTGCCATCTGCACTGGGGTGTGGGAGCTACACCTCTGCTATGGGGACAGAGGATTTCCTCCTGTAAGAGACACTAAAAGCTAAAGGCAGAAAACCCGCATCTTTCATTCTCCCTCCTGATGGTGGATGGGATATGCACAGGGTTTGTGGCACTGATGGGGACAACAGGGGCCATCAAGTAGGGCAGGAGGGGCCTTTCCAGGTGCTGCCCACTGGATGCATAAGGAGACAGGACCCATATCCTGGGTGTCCTAGAAATGGAATCATAGTACTGTTTAGGTTGGAAGAGACCTCTAAGGTCATTGAGTCCAACTGTTAACCTAGCACTGTCAAGTTTACCACTAACCCATGACCTTAAGTGCCACATCTTTTAAATACCTCCAGGGAAGGGTCTCTTCCCCTAAGACTGATCTTGTTGGAGAATTATTTTCTTCTTCCACAGTAGCAGCAGAAAGAAAATTTTTATGCAGTTGACTCTTCAAGTCCCACAGTTCAGCTCTGCCTGAGACCAGGGTGATTGAGTCACAGTGCAGTTACCAGGGGAAGGGACAGAGCTGCCAGACAAAATCCTCAAGGAGAGGAAGAAATGGTAACAAACGACATGATAACCTCAGCCCTCTGACTCATCCATCCCCTGTCCCTTTTTCTTGAAAAAGCTAATTTTGTTCTACAGTGATAAGTTGAGAAACTGCAGTGTGGCCAGGGTGCTGAGCTCATGATGCACAGGGAAGACAGGCACTGCTCAATGTGTTTGGTTTAAGGTTCTATTTCATACTGTATGGAAATGTGTGATAGTTTTACTGTTTATATCTAAACATTCAGGTTGATGGTCCATTTTGGAAGCTGAGCCACAATTATGACAGAACTATCTCTGCCTATCTCATCTGCTGAGGTTTATCTGCAAATGCTCACCAAAGTGGGCATCCTAACTCCTCAGTGATGCCAAAGGGAGCAGCAGAGCTGACAGGAGCATCTAGCTCCAAGAGACGATAAGAAGCTGCTGTCTTGTATAGTGCTGCTATGCTATATCCGTCAAATGAATTTAATTCTAATGGGCCTTCATGTCCCACCCTTACAACACTGATTAGAAGAGTTAAGCATTATGATTTCATTGTCTTGTTCTGCATAGTAGATATTGAAATAAGTTGAGAGGACATTGAGGTAGACATAGGGAAGGGAGGATTTTGCACATGTGTTTAATAAATAAAACATATACAGCAGTAGTGAGAAACAGAGATACCTGTTTCTGATTTGGTTTGATTACCTTTTGCCAAAGTGAAAAACAACCTTGCAAATGTCCCTAATGTAGAAGTTAATGTCTCTGTAATTATATGACTAGTATCTTCTGGAGTGCATTACACAGCCTGGGTTAGTTATTTTGGAAGATAACAATTTAACATTCATAAACAAAAACTGTGCTTGAAAGGAAGATTTCTTAAATAAGTTGGATAGCAAACAGAAGATTCATTACATTAATTCTGTAGAACCACAGTGAACGTGTGTGCGTAAGCCAGCACAGGCAGGGCACAGGAACAATCACAAAACCTCAGACAAAATGCAAAGAGTAAATTTATTTTTGTTACCTCACCAACCAAGGAATATAAATGATATTTTGTGGATGGGGCAGAAGCCATAAGCTGCTCGAGAGAAACAAGAGGTTTATCTCAAGCACAAGTTAAGAGATCACTACATAAACCTACAGTCTTAAGGGCATTATTCAGATACTTTTTTTTAAGATCCAGTACAACTCAGGAACAAATCTGGTACTCACCAAACTTAATTAAAAAAAAAAAAAAAGTTTAATTACATAAAAGAAATCCATTTATTTTAAGAAATCATATATTTATATTTTTTTTACAGACACACACAAAAAAATCAGACCAAAACCAGTCATTTTATAGACAAAAAGTCATTTCACTTGCACCAATTTTAAGAAGACAGTAAAAATAATAATCACAGAGCTGAACAAAGCCGAACAGGTAACAAACAGTTCAAATGCAGCTGACTTGGAGAAAGCAATGGAACTCAAAACTAGCTTCGAGTCAGCTTGGGTTCTAGTGCCACCTGCTGAAATAACAGTAGTTTTCCCCTTGCAACCACAGGTACTATACACTTCAAATTAATCCACTGCATCTGCCGGCAATATATGAAGCAAGGTCACAACAAAGATGAAGTGCTTGAGTAATCTAAGTGCACATCCAGAGAGCCATACACCGAACCTAGTAAATTGAGAACCTTCTCTTGAATGATGTCAACCTGCTCTGAAGGGCAATAGTCATCCAAACTTGATCTGTAACAAGGAATTGAAACAAGCATGAGAGAATACAGATATCACCACCATGACCACATTGTATATTCTTGTAATTGTAATACTCTGTGGCTAGGCTGAACCTACTTTCAAACTGTGGCAAGTTCTGCCTCCCAGTACCCCTTCAAAGCATAGTACTGTGCTTCTCCTCACTACTTTCTAAGCTGAATAGAAAGTCTGCAGTAGATCAGGAATGTGACCTAAACTTCTTTCCAATTCTACTCTCTTCCTGAATCTGACACAGAACATGTTGGAAAGTTAAGATTGAAAAATTCAAATGCTACTAGTAAAGTAGGTAGGAAAACTTGAAAAACAAATCTTCACAATCCCTGGGATAAAACACTTTAAACAGATACTCACTAGTAAAAAGCAGAGCTGAAACTTGAATTTTTTTATCTGTCAAGATCCATAGAGATGATTCTGTTTTCTCTGCAACAGTGAATGATAACTCTGCAGCTGGCACAAGGAGTACAGCTTTCTTTTATTGCAGGGCTTAGCCATACTACTTCTTTTTTAGGAAGCCAGTTTCATGTCAGCTTTTGCTACTGTTGCCTGCCCTTTAAGGGCACACTTAGTATTTCTGAATGATAAAATTGCAACAATTTGTCACCATATAACCTAATTTGGAGGCCACTGTGTTGCTCAGGGTCCCTGGTTCTCTCAAGTGCCTGGCCTCAACCTCCATCCTTTTCTCCTAAAAATATCTTTACAGTCCTGGAAAAATAACTTTCTCCACAGCAAAGCTTTACTAGAGCCTTAAAGAATATAAATCCCTTTCAGCCTATTAGATGAAAACCAGTTCCAGCAGAAGTTTCACTGAAAACAGAAATCCTATCTGTAGTACAATAAACCCTAGAGCAACAGAGTAAGGAACATGGGATATCAGCCCATGCAGACTTGTTCTAGCTTTGCTCTAATTAGCACAGTGAAAGTAGTGGGCATGTATGAAGTCCAGTGACAGCTATCAATCCCAACAAGGCCTCATCACAGATTTTATATATCAAATATATCAGATTTTATATATCAGATTTTATATTCAGCCTTTGCTGAAGTTGATTAACTCATCATGTTTTCACTGCTTTTGAAATCTGTGCCAGCTACTTTAAAACCCAGTAAAACTGGCCATCAGTGCAGAGTCTTCCCTTATCTGTGTAGATGCTGTCACTGCTTTATGATCAATATTTTTAAATGTCAATTTTTATTACAAGGCTTCCACTTTAAGACAGAACTTAAGATGTACCAACCAGTGCTATACTGATAGAATCATTTAGCTTCATGAGCACAATCAGAGCTTTTGAAAGTAAAAGTATCTACACAGTCTTACCGAGCAATAGTCACAAGTGTGGGCTTGGGCATATCTTTTAGTAGAACTTTGATGGATTGTATGAGACCTTCGACCTCATCTTCAGTACTAACATGGTGAGGAAGCTCCATATAATCACAGGTCAAACCAGCCTGATGAACCTACAGGTAAATTAAACAGAGATTTAATTTCTGTTGATGAATTATTGATACAGTTTATCTGTGAAGAAAGTCTCTAGGAGGTAACTTCCACCTTTTCAGACAGTAAGAGTTGTGGGGTGTTTTTCCTCCAACTTGTTCTTTAAACAAAAAAAAATAAATCTGGAGGTTGTATGGATTGTTTCATTATGTCTAGTACACTGTACCTTTTCTATGAATTCAGAGTGTGCTGCAGCCCTTGAAGATGATAGTTCTGACGCTTTACAAACAGGTATCTTATCTTAAATTCTATAAAGACCAACAGACCCTGGTAAAATGATATCTCCCTTCACAGGATGCAGCTCAAGACATCACAGTCCTGAAAGATCACACTAATGTTGCCTAAATATAGACAAGCAGAGTAGAATTTTAGCAGCTTTAAAAAAGAAAAGCTGGTCTTTGTCATAAGCCATAAACACCCATGAACACTAACAAAACTAACAAAATCTCACAAAGTCCTGAATCTGAAAGGAAGTATGAACTTTCCCTCCCTGTTGAAGCTATGCTTTTGAAATCTGTCTACTTTCTGCTTTTTTACCTTGTCACCTACCATTTCATAGTCTGGGCTTTCCATCCTGGTTTTCAAACTGTGCACTAGCTGAATAAGTGGCTTCATTCTGGAATTAAAACAAACTCAAAATTTATTGCAAACAGTTGGAAACACACATATATACTGTAAGCCGTTAAAAAAGAAAAAGAAAAAAAAGGAGAGGAAAAAAAGAGGGAAGTTATTATGGATTTGAAAGTGAAATTTGCCCATCTGTGTCATCTTACACCTGAAAAAATGGAAGTTGTCAGTACTATTGTACTGTTGGACCAGGTCTTTCTTATAAAGTCCCTATACCCATACCTGCCTCTGGCAAGTCCTCTTTGTGCTTCTTTTAGGGTAGACCTGCAGAGCAACTGCTGTAGCTCAAGTCATACGAGCTTTACAGGAAATTCTTTCACTGCTACAGAGGTCTGACAGTAAGTGCTGCATTTGATATGGAAAATGAATGATTTTAGTATCACGGAAAAGCTCAGATTTTCACTGTCTCTTTTCAGCTGAAAACATTTAGTTTAAAAGCATAGTGATGGGGTTCAGATGTTTGATACCTTAAGATTTGTAGCATATAGATTTTTAATACAGCTGTATAGTTTCTAACACTTTAAAACAGCAGTTAACAGTTACTAACACCCCCTTTCTCACACTCTATATCAAATGGTTGAAATTCTTGAAATTTTGTTCAATGTTTTTTCAAGGAAAAAGATTTTAGCAAGTACATCTTGTTTGGGACATGTATCTAGAAGGACACAATAAGAAATCATTTTAGTCAAATCAACCTAGAAGCCCAGAAACCTTGGAGATGCTCCAAAGAAGGCATGTGATACTGAAGATGATGGTGAAGAAGGAAGGGGTCTTGAAACCTTTGACTCAATTCCAGGGAGGCGTGCCAAGGGACAGACCTGAGAGAGGTTCTGGAGGCAGATAATTCTTGGGTTGGATGTATCCATTAGATATGATAATTAATTACTGTTATAATATCATAGGAGCCCTATACTGGATCATGCAGTTATGTATTTAGTGTTCCTTAAAGCGCTTTAATTAAAGAGCTGCTCTCTATTTTATGTATACTAACATTGTCTAGAAAGTTCTTTCCTTCCATTTGAGGCATGTTTAGTGGAGACTGTTGCTCAGATACAATGTTTTGCTCGTTTCCACTTTTCCACACAAAGCTGGACCTTCGGGAGCACCAATAAATTGCTTCTCCATGTCCTCCTTGGTTTGTTGCTTTTTCAGAGCTCTGATACACATGATGACTAAGTTTTCAGACATCAAACATGCCTCCATCCATAGACAACAGAATTTGCATGAAGCTGGAGAAAGACTGAGCTTCAAAGGCTTACAGTGGTGCTGAAGACAGTAGACGATCCTTCCTTTTGTTTTTCCTCACTCATTCTCCTCTAGAACTAAAGGGAAAACAGTATCCTTGCATAGATCCTATCCTTTTCTGGAGTGCTGGGCTAAGCAGTTCCAAAACTTCTGTTTGCATTTTAAGCCATTTAGAAATCTCCTACCCAGGATATGAAGCCCATTTCTGTACAGTTTCTTCATCATCACTGTCACACAAATCCGCAAATGCTGCTTCCAGATCTTCTAGCTGATGAATGCGGTTTTCAACACAATCCAGCAGGCCTTCCTTTAGATAAGCACATAGAGAAGTATGTTAGTAAAAAAAAAAAAAAAGAGTAAGAAGATCATGGCTTACCCTACAATTTAAAGTCCGTAATAATTGATCTACTGGAAGCAGGGAATCAGAAACAACTGACTCATAACTACAGTACATCTATTCAAGAGGATCAGAACAAATGCCTGTAGAACCTGTTACACCTTCAGAATAAACCATCTCCCTTTGTTTTGTCTTTCTCACAACAAATTAAAAGAGCCACCTTTTAAATATGTACCTGTTTTTATTGCTGACCAATTAATAGGAAAAATCAGTTTACCAATATTCCACATATCTACTTCTTTATACATATATACTCATTACGTTTCATTAATTTGTGATAAATATATGTGTTGAATCTCTCCATAATAGTGTTCACATGAGATTATGAAAGCTTACGTTTCCTAGATGCAGAAACACACAACACATGAAATGAAAAGTACATTACAGTGACATAATACTGTTCTTTCCACATCTAAATAGACAGATAAAATACCAATTAGACATTCATCATAGCTTTGGCTATCAAGGAAGTGCAACTAGGGCAAGGAATGGGACAGCCTGAAGGCGAAAAAGAAAAAAAGAACCTGACAACACAAAACCCCAAACAAACCCCCCCACAAAACCTAACTCCTTTTGAGCCATAAAAAGAACAACCTTGCAGATGACTGTGTTTTCATTCCTTCCTTGTCAATTACCCCATTTGTTTACAGAAATTAATTTTCATACTCATGTTAAATATTTATGCAATTCACTCATTTAATCAAAACATTTAACAGGAAAGAATTCCTAAGATGCTGCTGATTAGCATTCAGCATGCTGCATAGCTTAATTTGAGACCACTTCATTAAGCACCCTTGATAGGTTCCTTCCTGTTGTCGTAACTCATTTTTATTGGGTAAATAAAAAGAATCGTTCCCTCATACATCCCACAAGGAAATAGCATACCTGCGTTGCATTTTTGTGAGGTTTCTTGAAATTGTACAACTCTTGCAAAAGCTCATATTCTGACTTTGAAAAAGAAAAAAACAGAGGAAAAAAATTAGACTTTTCAAATGAAAAACCAAATCCTCAAAGTTTTCCTTCTTCAAAAAAAGAATGTGATTACCATGACCATTCCCCTACTCTAGTACTGCAGACAATAACAAGTATTAACAGCCTCTCATCAGGACAAGCTACCACTCTTTGAACAATCAACACCACCATGCCTTTTGAAAGAGTCTCCTGATACCACTGTGGTTTTCTAATAGCATGTTATGAAGGGTGAAAAAATGATACAATCTGTCATGCCTCCTTGATGCATCTTGCTGTGGGTATTTGGAAGGTTACCTGTGGAAACCCAAGCATAGCATTTATGTTCCAAGCAACAAGCCATACACCTCTTGAATGTACACTCAATATTGATACCAAATGCAACACTCTCCCCCTATTTGGTGGTTGCAATTTTTTTTGTCATGTACACTCTCTTAGAATGTCTCTCCTTAAAATATTACCATGAATCATTAACCATGACCAGCTAGTCTGCTAATTGAGCTTAGATGCAAGTTTTTCCATATACATGAATACTAAGATGGTGACCCTTTTGTGAATGGTATGGGGTCACCCAATTGTCATGCTTACCTGTGTATACATTTCTTTGAATGGATTTTTAACTGAAAAGAAATCTAAGTCAATGTCCAAAACATATGCATCCCTTTTCTGCAGCACTTGGCAGACATCTTTAACAACTTCCTTTATAGGGCATTCACTGTTTTTGAGACAGCTTGAAGCTGAGCACTCTGGCAAGGTTCCTGCCCTACTCGAGGCACTTGCGTCTTGTGCTTCCTTTTCCTTCACACTCAAGATGCTGTGATCAAGATCACCAGGAGCCACTGATGAGGCAGAAGTGGCACTTGTTGCGTCATCTGGATTTAGCTTTGGTCTTTTAGCAGACGTTACTTCACCATTTTCTTCACGGCTGCCTGATGATTCAGTAGGATTGATGAGAATGACATGCAAATTTAAGGGCTTCTGGTTTTCTAGCTGATCAGCAGGAACATAAAGACCATCGCTTAAAAAGTAATGATCTGTGCCTGTAACCCTACAATTGACAGTAACTTACAGTTAATATACGTCTTGGCAAAGAGCTTAGGAAAAAGCATTTTATACTTTAGAGATCCAGAGAAGAATTAATAGACGTTTGATGGGTAATGAAAGCAATAAAACTGTGTAGACAAAACTATTTATTTTAATTCTCAGATTTTCAGATTAAAGTTTCTTCCAGTTCTTTATTGTGGAATAAATACATTAAAATTCACCCTGTATTTTTTATGATAGTCCTATAAGGTTTTAGTGGATAGGAAGAACATTCTACATTATGTGCTACTAAGATTAATTTGCCACTTAATTGCATTTTAAAGACAACATCCAGAGTTGAACAGGATATTATCAATATTAAGGCATATAAGATTGCAAAGCTATGGATATTTTGTCTTGGCTTTCTAATTTTCCAGGAAAATTATGTTAGTTGGGCTTGAGAAGTGCTCTGAAATGCATAAATATTGACTTAATAGAAGTAAAATATTATGAATAGGTAGAATTTAAATTCTTTCACCACTGACATAGATTTCCTGATCTAAGTGAGAGAGATGGTAACTAGAGGATAAATAGCTAGCTACCAACTGAATCCACTTAAATAAAAAAACCAGAACAACAACTAACCAAAAAAAGCAACAATGTTAAAACCTCTGTATAAAGAATTAAATTTTCAAGCCATATTTTAGTACGATAAACCTTAGGCATCATAAACTCAGATTAAAAATAAGCTTAAGTGTGAACTACTGTTCATGTGCGTTAAGGCCTCATTTGATTATAGGGTATCACCATCAATCAGCCACAAAGACAATTTCATAAGCAGGAGAAATTTGAAGCTTAGTTCCCCAGTGTCTTGTGGATGGATTGAGCTTGCGATGATGAGAGGTCAGATCACAAATTCATCTTGTTGATGGGGCATTCACGGGACCCCTCCTCAGAAATTCTGCAGGGTTCAACATGAGCTCATGCTACAACCTTTTCCTTAGTGGACACTAACTAAGGTATCTATTGCCTATCCATCTGCAACAAAACTTTTAGCAAGTTCATATTTCTGAGGACTCTCCCTTTCTTCATTCATAGTTTTGGGAAGCCTAGAACCTGAAGAAAAGGTACCTGTCTGTCTTCAAAAGGAAGACTGAAATGTTGCTTTCATGATTGCTAAGGCCACTAGTGGGAGAGCTATTCAGCCATCCTGAAGTATTTCTATACACTGAATAAACAATTGAATGTAACTGAAAGCACTATATTATTATGGTTTACTTTAAGGTTCAGATTCAGAATTGTAGAGCTTTCACATTTTATTTAAGGTGGTCAAACTAAGCATTTCTCTGCTGTCTTCTGTTAAACTTGCTTCAAAAGACTTATTCTGATATGCTGACAAGAGATGTGATTTGCCAATGTCCATTAAAGTTTACAAAATCTCAATACAGTGAATATGGTGACTGCAAAATTATCATGGACTGCATCCTGCAGAATGATGAGGGGCTCTGATTGGAATTTGAATCACAGAATGAATTAAGATTGGAAGAGACATCTGGAAGTCTATAGTCAATCATCTGATCAAAGTAGAACTAACTTCAAAGCTAGATGAGGCTGCCCAGGTCAATCATCCTTTATCAAAGGATGGAGAATTCACCACCTGTGTACCTATTTCAGTGTTTAGTTAGTAGACTAACTTCAAAAAAATCAAAAAACAAGCTAAAAAAACACCCCCACACTGGAGAAACAGAATCATGGCTGATACCAAACGAAAATTTTACTAGCTAGACCAAAGACTACATAGATATATGTTGAACGACATTAGGCATTTCCTAAGGAAATTACAAATTATAAAATTGTATTTTCATCTTTATCCAAGAACATAAAAAAATGCCAGTGAAAAGCCATAGAGACAGCTTTTATATTACTCGTATATGACATCAGACAATTTACCTGATTGTTGTCGTTGATACATCTTTCCCGACTAGAAAATTGTGTTTTCCTTCCGAGATCTGCTGAGCCCAGGGTGGGTGAAGCCATATGACTTGTGAAATATGCCCAGCATAAACAGCAGGCATAATCCAGTTCTCAATACTTAATTCACTATAATCAATAAAGAAAGACAGGAGATGACAGTTACTTTCCCTATGAATAAAACATGGTCAAAACCACCACAAACATCTTCCACATCTTTAAAGTCTCTACGCAAATCATCTAAAATTAGTACACTATGTAAGGGTAACATCATCAAAGACAAGGAAGAGGGAAATCTTTATTCATAAGACAGACCAACAATGTCCGTAGTAGATTTAAAAAAGTTCAGACAGAGCGCAATCAGCTTCACTTTCAGCATGGCACTGAGGCGATAAACTGCTTAGTGGTGGACCTGGCAGTGTTAGGTTAATGGTTGAACTTGATAATCTTGGAGTCCTTTTCCAACTTTAATGATTCTGTGATTCTACAATTCTACATCCATTTTTCTCGTCGTGAAGTTAGAGGCAGGTCAAAGAAACGACATCATATTGTTCCAAAAACACGACAGGAACTTCCACCAGCAATGGTGGAATAATGCTGTGTAGTATCAGAAGGCTGCAATTCTTATAGACCTGAGTCTGGACACATGTCCAAGGACCACTGGTTTCTTTATACATAAATAATTCCTAATTGGACACACAAACCACACATGTCAGAAAACATTACTCATCACTTTAGAAACCGGATATCTGTTCCAGGTGTTACAGCTTTCCTTCCGTGCATATCACCCTGACGTGTGCAGAAGGTTCCTAGCATAGTCCAACTATTCCACAGAGACTTCAGGCCAGCTGAAGTCTACCCCACACACATTTTCTCTTGATAAATCAGACAGAGGAAAGTGCAAGGAACACAACATTGTTCTAAATAACTTCAAACTTAACTCATGAGTGTTTCATTGTAAACTGCTCTAAGAAGGTTTTAAATATCATCTCAGCAATTAAAGTGAGTCAATCTGCATCTGCAAGTTTAGCATCTTTCCTCATTATCAAGGCCCTATTTTTGTTATGTGTATGATGCCAACTGATCCTGGGCTGCAACAAAAGAAGCGTGACAAGCAGGTCAAGGGACGTGATTATGCACCTCTACTCCACTCTTGTGAGATCCCACCCAGAGTACTGCATACAGATCTGACGCCCCCAAGATAAGAAGGGCATGGATCTGTTGAACCAGGTCCAGAGGAGGCCATGAAGATGATCAGAGGGCTGGAATACCTCTGCTATGAGGACAGGCTGAGAGAATTGGGGTTGTTCAGCCTGGAAGCTGTAGGAAGATCTTACAGAACCTTCCAGTACCTAAAAGGGGGGGCACTTTTTACAAGGGCATGCAGTGATAGGACAAAGGGAGTGGCTTTAAACCAAAAGAGGGTGGGTTTAGATGAGGTATTAGGAAGAAATTGTATACTGTGAGGATGGTGAGGCATTAGAACCGGTAGTCCAGCGAAGCTGTGGGTGACCCATGCTTGGTATTATTCAAGGCCAGGCTGGATGGGGCTTTGAGCAACCTGGTCTAGTGGGAAGTGTCCCTGCCCATGGCAGAGGAGTTGGAACTAGATGATCTTTAGGGTCCCTCCAACCCAAATCATTCAATGATTCCATGATAGAGTCCACAAAACATTTTATTAATCCAACAAAGAGAACAAAATATTGACTGTGGGTGGGATGACCCAAGTACTTACACACCAATTGCAACAGCTTGTGATTGCTGTAAATCACCATAACACTGAAGAAATCAGCATTTATTTTAAAGCAGGAAGAGAAATACAGTAACACAGGTCATTCTGTGGCTTATTACCTAGCTACCTTAGATGGTGGGGGAAAGTATTGGTTTTTGTGATTTTGATAGGAAAATCTTGTTCAAGTTCACATATACACCATGTCAACAAACGATATGTTGTTTCAATCTCAAAGTCAATTTTTCAGTGTGAAGAGAGAAAGACTGTTTTAAAACTATAGCTCTTCAGACAAAGCATCAGCTTGGAGTGCTTTCCTGTTACCTAGAGGTAACTTCAGCTAATAACACCATATACCACTGAGCAACTAAACAAAGCAAATTCATACACCTTAAATTGCTTGATGTACCACTTAAAACATTTGGACACATTCATAAAACACAAACATAACTCTTTCCATTAAAAAAATAAAGTTTCAGCAAAAGTGAAAAGACAGAAGATACAACCTGAACCTGATTTAAACCTCTTTAGTTCACCCTTCCTACTCAGTCATACCAATATTCACTGTGAATCAAATGCAGAAAAAAGTAGACTTAAAAGTATTCTGATGCAGTACCCAGGACTTACCTAAAAAGAGCTTCTTTGTCAAACACAGTGTCTGCAGGCATATTCACAGGAATAAGAAGGTCTGGATGGGAATCAAGATGAACAAAACTGATGTTACTGGCAGGAAGATGCTTTGAACCAATAGCACGATAGATGAAAGGCAGCACCTAAAGCAACATGAATAAAAACATTTTAATGATAACCAGTAGACTGAAAAATGCAATGGTTTTAAGAGCAAAAACATGAGTCCTACTCTTATTCCTTTAGAATTTGGATTACAGGGAGGAGAAGACAGAAAACAATGCAAAGAGGAAATAACTCCAGCAGCAAGACAACTTATGGACTGTAATCATTACAAGTCCAAGCACTCCACATGAGAAACTGCTAACATTTGCAGCTTTACTCCCTTTTTCGTTCTTTTTAGGAAGAAGTCTTGTTTGGAGTAGCTTCTCACTAACCATTCAAATACATTCCAAGGGGTTTTCTTCACTTACAAGTAAACCCCACAAATCCCTTTCCTCTTCTGCAGACCATTGCCCCTGTATTTCCTTTCCTATGCTATAAAGATTCCTCACCATGCATGGGTGCTGTGGAGATAAAAACATTTCATTATTTGTGTTTTTTAAGTTAATTGAAAAAGACTGAAAACTGATCCCACCATGATTTAGACTTTGGCTGATCATTAAACCTATCCCTCTTGAAGAATTAAATCCCAATGATTTAGTGGCTGCAATAAGGGGACAACCTGTCTCAACTGCCCAACCTTATCCCTTGCTGAAGGTCTTCACTTAAAGGTGGAAAAAACAGGAGATGAGGCAACTCACAAATTTATAGCACAGCAAATCCCTAAACAGCAATAATACAGGGTGGTAAAAATGAGAAAACTGATGGCAGATTCGTGATACCTCTTACACTGAACTGCAGTACACGGAGTCTCTCTCACAGTTAGGGGACATCAACTGCCTTGGCTGCCAGAGCAAATCCAACAGGGATTGTGAATCACAGCCCTATCATATAGGAAGTGTGAAGACTGTAAGAAGCAACAAAAATTACATGTGACCTCTACATTACAACAGCAACTAAGCCACTTTTTTGGGCATAAAACTGATTGTGATGACAGACCCTGCATACTGCATGGGCATAACCATAAAACATAAGTATGCAAGAGTAGGTAAAACAAGGTTAAAAATAACAAGAGTTCCTATGTCCATGAATTTTACTTCTTTGGAAAAAAAGAAGTAATCTAGCCTACCCGAAAACCCCAAAATCTTTGCAATTAAAGCTGAAGCTTCACCTCAGGTAAGTATAACTACAAGTTGCAAGAGACACGAGAGTCTGAGGTCTCTAACCTTGCAATTAAGAACAAAATTTACTTTACACCAGCTGTTATTATTAATCAATGCATGATGTATCTACTGACAACCAGTCCTAGAGGAAGACCAAATTTAAATTTTCTGTGAAGTTCTTGCACTTGCCATTTATGTTTTCTGCAATGCACCTACACTCATATACTGAAAACACAGTGTATACATTTAGTATGAACAGACTTTAAGCTAACTGAAAATATAGAGACAAAAACAAAGAAGGATCATTAACTGGCATTATCTCAGTATTCCTATCACAGTAACATCTAAGTCCCTGGTTACCATTAAAAATCAGCTATCACAGTGATAAGGAGATTTATCCTTTATAATTGATAATTGGTATATCCAATACCTATTATGAAGTATGTTTAGTAGTTATTTAAAATCATTTAAACATGAAAATAGCCTGTACACGATAAAGAAGAGAGCCAAGGCCACTCCTAAGAATAACTGGCCTTGTGGTTTCTGAAGATAACTATAATAGGATAGATACCATATGGAACTAAGATAAATCAAAGAATGTGTCAGAAGAATAAGATAATTACAGGAATTCGCCAATTAGACCAGTTTGAGTTGCCAACAAAACCATTTATAGCTGCCTTTTGAGCCAAGTTGAAAAGGACACAGCGAGGAAGACCTGCGATCTTCATCCTCAAGACCCCCGAAGACCCCTGCCCAAGACCACTAGAAATCAGTGCGCAAACTCAGACAGGAGGAGCTCAGGGCAGAGAAAATGGAAATTATTTATTGGAACTGACTAGAATAAGCCTGCCTTTTTCTAAGAAAATAATGCATATGTATGGAGAAATAATGAATATGTACACTGTAATTGCATATAAAGAAGCCTGCGAGCGCAGACAGGTGTGCACGGCTTTGGAGGAGCGATCCCCGGGCACCCAGCGCTGAATAAACGTACCCCTCTATAACCTCTTTGGTTGTGGGGCTGTTAATCTGCAAATCAACAGCATCATTATTTCAGCGTGCCTTAGCAAAAAGGAACCACATTAAACTAGTTACTTACAAATTCATAAAGTTATTTTCTTTAATGAACTTTACTACACTAAAATTTTCTGTTCGCATAGAATCTAGTAAAGAATCTGTTACTTAGGATTAAGGCCTCAGCTTATGCAACTATAAAAAAACCCCATGAGAAAACCAGAAATAGCAGCTCAAAAGCAATTCCTACTTCACTCCCTTTTTCAATGACTTAACTAAAAAAGCAAAGCTCCAAATTTAACATTTCTCATCAAGTGGCAGTCAACCTGCTTGTTGGGATGTGGTTATATCTGCTGTCATGCACAAGGTTGGGTTGAGTTTCCAAGTACTGCACTAATAGCTAGCAAATTATAACAGCAGTGTAATGTAGGTATTATTTCTTCTTAACTAGAGCAACTATGACAAAGAAGACAAATGAAGTCAGCAATAATTCCTTAAAAAGATCCCAAAATCCAATCATGGCAATAATTAACTCAATCGCCGAACCGGGAAGGAAAATCAGGCGGCCTGGGTACTGAGCCTCACCCACGTTTCAGCGGCGAAAGGGAAGGCAAGTTCAGTGCACGGCTCCACAGGGGAGGGCTGTTCCCAAGGGAGCGCCCGGAGCGGGCAGAACCCGGACACACGACGGGAAAGCGCATCCCCCGGCGGGGGAGACAGCACAGGGGATGCAGCAGCAGCAGCAGCAGCAGCACACCGAGCCCCCGCGCCGCAGGGAACAAACAAACCGACCAGCAAACGGGAGAAGCCACTCCCCACCCCACGGCAGCCCAGCACTCACGTCCTGGTGATCCTCCACCACCCACACCGGCAGCGCCGGGTAATCCCGCAGGCAGCCCCCGCAGGATCGGGGCCGGCCCCCACGGCCGCTATCCAGCCCCGCACCGCTCATCCCG